>CBVK0102249735.1:0-14013 GCA_900067695.1 Picea abies | reverse complement strand
ATATATATTTACCATATTGATGAAGGGGGAGGGCGGTGAAGGAATCCGTAGTTGCTGGCGTTTATGGCGATCCAGAGACCGGGCGGCTCTGTTACCTGGCGCTGCATTCCATGCAACACCATGGGCAAGAAGGTGCAGGCATCGCGTCTGCAGACAACGGTGCTCTGAAGGCCGTGAATCCGTCTCGTATCAGAGTCTTTCACACCGCGAGGCTCCTCCTTCTCCGTGCCTGCGCAAGAACATAGTTCTTGATGCGGTCCGTTTCAGGAGACTGCGAGGTGCCACGACAATCGTGTTTCGAATTGAAGAAATTGGTCATCTTTCAGTAGGTTTCCAGAAGAGTCCCCATGCCAAATTTAGAAGTTAACACCTGAGCGTTAATAAGGCGACGCAGGTGATCTCACAGGCCTGTAATATCTTCGGCTATTTTAATCACGGGAATCTTCTCTTCGACGTTTTTTATTTATTTATTTGTTTTATATTTTTTATTTTTATTTCCGTCTCTTCGCCCAGCAAGCGCATGGGACACCAACAATTGTAGAGACGAAGGTTGAACACGGTCCACCCAATCTCCCACACAAAGTCGGAATTGAAACCACCATTTGTTTTTCATTTATTTATTTTTGCGCCACCTAAAACGCCATTATCGCAGTACTGAACCTGAGAATTAGCAGTATATATTAATTTGACTAAATCAACGGCTTGATTGTCCAATTTAAGCAATTCAAGCTCTCTGCTCTTCTTGATCCACATTATTACAGGTCACATTTGTTGTACGAGATTCTAAAACATTCGCATTTTTTTTTGTTTTTTTTTGTTTTTGATCTGATCAAGCTTTGGCAAGGATTTAAGCTATGCTAGCACCGATCTCGTCAAACGTTCTTATTTCTCTCCAGCTTGCATAAATTTCAACGATTTTGCGGGACTCTTTGTTATCTTGATGGTAACATTTCGACAGGAACAGGAAACTCTAGGGGCCGAATTAATTCGTATGGACGTCTATGTATGTGGGGGATCTGGAGCACAGTGTTCTAAATTGCTGCTACACTTCTCATACCATAATAGAGGCAGCACGCTACAGTAGGCAAGGAGGCTTCCATATATACACATCTGCTCATTCAAAGAGGTCGCTACAGGAGTTTGCCGCCAACCACAAGCTACAACAGTCAAACAGAAGAGGATTCGACTGGACCATGTGTTCCTCCGTTTGCTGGATCTGAACTAGTCTTGAGTCCAGTGCAGTGGAACAAGTATTGTGTAGTTGGTATGTAATATATATATTAGTATAACTGGTGAAATTTGCAGGTTTTTTGGTTGATATATTCTATGAAGATAGTTAATCTTGTATGTTAATTTTTTTTTTTAGAAAGATTTTATGATTGTAATCGAAACTTTAATTCACCCTTTAATTGAGGCTAGGTCATAGATATGGTGGTCATTGTCTAGTCAACTTCATTTGATTAAAGTAAAAAAAATATCTAAAATGGTCATATCTTAGAGTTATTAATGTACTTGGTGTACTTTGGTTATAATATTACTTTATGTAATAAATTAATGGCGAGTTCATAAGTTAGGTCTTAGTTTAAGTTGTGACTAATTAGAATTTATGAATTGCGTGTTACATAACATGCATAACGTGCATTCCTCTCTCAATCCGTTGTAGAATTCGCAGTAGACCTTGAAACAAATTCATGGTAGGAGTGCGTCTTGAAAACAAAATCCCAGTTACAAATGTGGACGCAGTCCTTGAGGTGTAGAAGCACAATTGAAGGCATGGGCATAGTTCCCAAGGCACATATCTCAAGGCGCAACACATAACCATGTAGCTCGAGATAGGTGTGTAGTGTTGAGATTTTTGAGCACATGGTAACAGTCCTAGCCTGATTTCTAACCTAGCTACTTAGGAAAACAGAAAACTGAAATCTCTATCAAAACTGCACTCTGATTTTTACTAGGAACTGAAATACATTAAGCTAAAGAAAATAGCAGCAAGTCACAGATCTGAAACTCAAATCACATTACTTTTTTTTTTGAAAACAAGAATTACGCTGAAAGCTTTAAAGTCTACCTTTCACCCTAGTTGTATTCATAATTTACTTGTTTTACTTTGGTAAATTTGCTTTGCATATATTTATTTTATTTTTTATTTTTATTAAAGTTTCTATGTTTTGTGTGCAGGTTAAGCGTGGCTGGAGTTTTGGCCTTGGCTGGCGTTTTGGCCTTTAAGGCCCAATTTTTTTTATTCACCCTAATACATTTATTTAGGGATTTACTATAACTAAACCCCTTATTTAGGCCCTTGGTTCCAGATTTGAACCAGGGCTCTGATACCAAATGTAGGGGCCGAGTAGAATTTACGTAAACAAAATTCAATAATTCGTTTAATTGAACACCTAAGCATTTATAAATTAATCAACACATCATAAATTTTTTTATAACTGATTAAAAACGATTGCAAAATTTGAAATACCTGAACCTGATGCTAATAATCCGTTTGTCCGCCGCTGGCCTCCTTGACCACTTCTGCAAAACACTGCCCAAAACCGGTCCTCCCTGCCAACTAGGTAGCTCCCTAGCTCCAGGATATCAACGGATATCCTAGCCCTCCGTGCCCAAAACCCCCAGCAAATCCGGTGCACTGTATCAATCCTACTCCATAACTTCACTTCCCTCTGCAAATCCAGAGCTCCCCAAAATTCATTCCCCAACCTCCGTAGCATGCCTCCCGTCCAACTCCTTCCCTTCCTTATCCCCCCTTTACTGATTCTCCCCCCCCCATTTACTCCCTACCTAACCCATTTATTACTCTTATCCTTTCTCGTTAATGCTTTTATCTTCTCGGGATTCATAGGTTATCCCTTGTTGTATACGCAACCATTTTATATCATATACCATTAATCTATTAAATCCATTACGCAAGTTATTAAATGTAGTTTGTAGTTAAATTATTAATTAATTAATCACAATTATATCCTTTAATTAATTAATAACTCACTTAATTAATATCATTAAATCATATTTGTTTAATTAATACCTTGTTAACACAATTAATCCCCTAATTAGTTTTACTTTATAATTTCTTAAACATTTATCCAACTAGGGTCGTTACAGTGGGAGAGTGATGCAGTAAGCAAAGCACTAGGAAATGAGCCGCCATTGACTAATTGAAAGGTGTTCAAGGATATAATCAAATCTCAATTTTATCCAATAGGATATGAGGAACAACAACAAATAGTATGACATTACTTCAGGCAGAGACGAGGACAAACAACGTAGGAGTTTACAATAGAGTTCAAGAAGAGAGAAATTCAGATGGGAGTCTCTCTCAAAAGTACATACATGTTAGTCAAGTATTTGGGGGCATTGCAACCTCAAATTCGTAGACAACTGATGTTATTTAGACCAAAGACAATTGATGAGGCCAATATTCAAGCACATACCTTGAGGGAGACAAGAGAAAGCCACAAACTACTTACAAGTAAGTAGAACCACAAGAACAACAAAGAAAGAAGAAAAACAAGAAGACGTGGAATGAGATGAAGATCGTGGCAACAACACAAGAAGAAACACCATCCATCCAACAATGTAAATGATGTGATAAAAAGAGGCACACTGAGGAGAATTGTTGGAAATTGCACCTTGAGAAGTGCCCCAAATATTTTCAAAAAAGAAAGAAGAAAGCATTGATATCAGTGGATGGTGAGGAATGGGTAGATAACATCTTAGACTTAGAAGGGAAGAATAATTGCACTAATTTTTAGAAAGAGGTAGTATTAGTTGGTTGCAGTCACAAGGAGGAGAAGACAATGACTAAACATTTCTGCATTAAAATCCACATGAAGCAAAGCAAGGTGGATTGTTTGTTTGATCCCGGTTCACAATTCAAATTGATCTCTGCACAATTGGTTGAGAAGCTTAGGTTGGATATTCAATATCATCCACAACCATACCCCCTGGGCTGGGTAAGGCAAGATGTGGAATTGAAAGTGAGCAAGCAATGCAAATTTAAGTTTTCCATCAATCAAAACTTTGTTGATGAACTAGTTGCAGATGTGTCTCCTATGGACATATATGGAGTCATATTGGGAAGTCCATATTTGTATGTGAGGGATGCCATTTTCAGAAGGAAAGAGAACCGATATAGGCTAGTGAAGGATGGAAAATCTTATGCCATAAATGCACACAAGGACAAAGCTAAGCTCTCTGTGATCAATGATAATCAAGCAAGAAGGATAATGGGAAGTACAAAGAATTTTGTATTGATGTTCCTGAGAGAAGAAATGTAGCAAGGAGAAGGAAACGAGTTGGAGATGAAGGCATCCTTGGAAGTATGTTGTGGTGAGCAACGTCAACAACTACAACAACTGATTGAATCCTATAGGGAAGTGTTTCAAGAGCCTCAGGGACTACCACCCAAGAGAAAGGTTGACCACGAGATTCAATTGTTCCTAGAGTCACCACTACCTAACATTGCGCTGTATAGGTAGTCCATCATCAAAGCAGATGAAGTAAAGAAGCAACTACAATAGTTGTTGGAACAAGGAGTCATCAAACCCAATACATCACCAAGTGGTTCACCCATCATCATGGTGCCAAAGAAAGATTGAAGCTAGAGAATGTGCATTAACTACCATGCCTTGAATAAGATCACCATCAAGAATATATATCCTTTTCCAAGGATTGATGACTTGTTGGATCAACTACAACAAGCCAAATTCTTCACTAAGCCGAACCTCAAATCAGGACACCACCGAGTGAGGTTCAAAGTGAAAGATGTATGGAAGACAAGATTCAAAACAAAACAAGTTTGAATGAGTGGTTAGTAATGCTTTTTGGATTATGTAATGCACCTGCAATGTTTATGAGACTAATGAATGATGTGCTACGTCCCTTCATCGATTCCTTTGTAATAGTATATCTAGATGACTTACTAATCTTTAACAATACTTGGAAAGAGCACCTCTGACATGTGACACAGGTACTAGAGACTTTGAGGAAGACTCAATTGATTGCCAACTTGCAGAAATGTGAGTTTGGAAAAATCTCTTTGACATATCTTGGAAACATGATTGGAGGAGGAGAACTAAAGGTAGATCTAGAGAAGATTGATTCCATCACCCAATGGCCTATTCCCACCAATGTGACATAGGTCAAGATTTTCATGGGAGCAACAAAGTATTTGAGAAAATTCATCGCAAAAATTCTCCATAGTGGAAATTCCATAGTGGCAAATCCATTTCATGCCATAACAACCAAAGGAAAGATCTTTCATTGGGGTAAGACACAATGAAAAACATTTGAATACTTGAAGAAGAAAATCAATGATGCTCCAGTGTTAGCTATACCAAATTTGCAACGACCTTTTGAGCTAGAGACTAATGCTAGTGGATATGCAATATGAGTAGTACTCATGGAGGGAGGAAGGCCTGTGTGATATCATTCAAAGTTGTTTCATGGAGCAGTGCTTGACTACCCCACATACAATAAGGATCTCTTTGCAATTGTACATCAGTGAAGAAGTGGAAGTATTACCTCTTGGGAAAAAATACTATCATACACATGGATCATCAACCCCTTCAATATCTACAAAATCAAAGCAAGATGTAGCATGTGAGGTATTACAAGTGGTTAGGTTTCTTGCAACAATTTCATTTATTGATTAAGTACAAGAAATGAGTCACGAATAGACTAGAAGAAATGCTCTCTCGACTACCACTAAATAAGATTACAACGATTGGAATGATAATGCAGCTTGAGCCTTTCACTCATGAAATTATGAGTGAAGATTATGAGGGAGATGAGGAATTCATAGGAGTCTATAAGAAACTAAAGGAGAGGTTGGTTGCTATCATGGACGGAAATGAATAACACCTCCAAGATGTGCTGCTGTACAAACTAGACAAACTAAGTATACCCTGGGACAAAAGGGTTTAGTTGATGAGAGAAGCACACACTTCTAGGGTTGTTGGATATTTTGGCGTGACAAAGACAATGGTGAATCTGCAGTGGTATGTGTATTGGACAAAGATGTAGGAGTAGGTGGAAAATTTTGTTAGAGGTTGAGTTCTTTGCAACACTAGAAAGCCAAGCAATCAGAAACTTGGCTTGTACATGCCATTGCTAGTGCCAAGCAAACCTTGGGAGAGCATCTCCATGGAATTTGATGGAGGTTTTCCCATGACTCGTAGAGGCCATGAATACTTGTTCGTTGTAGTATTACCAATTCATAAAAATGTGTGTGCTCATTCCCTGTAAGAAGGAAATCTTTGGGAGAGAAGCAACTGAACTATTTTTCAGCCATGTCTGGGTACATTTTGGATTACAACCTCCATCATATCTGATCGAGACAACATGTTCTTAGGAAGATTTTGAACATTACTTTTGGAAACAATGGATACCAAGTTGAAGTACTCCAATTCCTTCCATCCTCAGGCTGATGGAAAAACCGAGGTAGTAAATAGGATGTTGGTGCAACTGTTGAGAGGTTACAGTAGAAAAAATCCGAAGACCTGGGATGAGTAGATAGTCTAAATTCAACAATCTTACAATAGAGCACTTCATTCTTTCACCAATAATTCTCCTTTCGAGACTTGTTTTGGTTATCTACCTCCTTCACCATTTGATATCCTTTATGGACAACAGAAGGAAGAAGCATGACTACAAGGAGAAGAACAAAAGGAAAGCACATTCGTGGAAAAGATCAAGCATATACATCTAAGGGTTTGGGAGTATCTCAATAAAAACCAATGGTTGTACAAAGATATGAATCACTAACATAAGGATGATCATAAATTCTGTGTTGGAGACAAGGTGTGGCTCTACCTCTGTAAGGAATGACTGCAAGGAGTAACAAAGAAATTCAATCCCCTTAGATATGGACCATTTGAGATCATTGAACAAGTGAATAAGAACACCTTCATAATGAAACTTCCACCTTATATGAAGATAAACTTAGTGGTGAACATGGAAAATTTGAAGTTGTTCGAACCCTCCATGTTGTATGAGGAGGAAGAACATCAAGTTATTTCGATTGTTGAATACCTTGCACCTCTTGGAATTGAGGAGTTGAAGGAAGACACAGTGCTGCAACACAAGGAGTGAAGGACTTGTAGAGGACAACAATAAATGTGGCAGATTGGTCTTAAGGGAAAGACTACAAGGAAAGCATACTGGTATGAGAGGAATCAGATTGCAAGAAAGTTCCCTCATCTATCCTTGGTAGCTTTTGGGGACCAAAAGCCTCCCAATGGGGAGGTGTGAGATGAATCGGATCCAACAAGAACAATTGGTTATCAACACAGGGTCTAATATGGTCAACACATGTAAAGTTTTAGGCTATGGATGAAGAAGGAGGTCGACTTGTTGGCATGAAGGGCCCCATGCCATCACGATTGATGTCTAATTTTGTATGTAATAAATGTAAAGTCAGGAAATATAGTGTTATACGTAAAGGAGTAATGAAACTCTCACGAGACCTTTCCACGTGGGAGAGAAAGACAAACACATAAAGAAAAGAAGGAGAAACGAACTGGAGAGAAGCTAAAGTGTTGGGGATGCCCGACCTTCCAATTATCTTCTTGCATGACACAATATTCTATATCATGTTTCCCCATAATGAGAGAGGGGTTCTTTGGATGTGAATGATGTAGAGAGGCTGCCCAAATGTCACCGAAGAGCATAGAAATGAACCAGAGGTCTTGTAACTTGCCCATTGCTAAATAAAAAATATGTTGGCCGAAGCCAAAAAATGTTGGTTTTCCAGGGTAAATTCTGAGTTTATGTGTAGTGATTGTTTTATGGTTGTATTATTTAGGAATGGTAAATGGTGTGCACTGTCAAATAATGGTTGTCTGCATATTTTTTTTGCAAAGAGAACTTTGTGCCAATTATTGTCCAAGCTTGTTTTATATGAATATGGTTCTCATGGGTCAGTAAACAAACTAACAACTCTTTAACCACAATTGTACGCTGATTTATAGGTTGGAAATTGATGACCATCCTTCTGGAACCATTTCTATTCATTTGGGGGTTTTTAATTTTGTTTTTAGAGTCGTTGGGAACATTCTCGACTTGCTGGGTGTTTTCCTTTTCCCATAAATCATAGACAACATATATATCAAAAGCTGGGGTTTTTTAGGTGTTTATTAGCTACCCACAGACCATATACACGTTTTTACAATTTAACCCACTACCAATTTCGTCCTAGACATTTTCCTGTATCGTTGAATGCCAAAATTGACTTCTAAAATGTTTTATCTGCCAATAAATGTCATAATCGACTTCGATATGTTTTTATGCGCCGTGGGTTACTAAACATATTCCCAAAACGTTTTCCTATGCAACTAGTTGTTGAATCCACCCTCCAAACATATTTTATAGGTCGTCGGTGGTCAAAATCACCCTACACACTTTCCCCTTAGATGGTGGTTACTAAATCCAAATTTCCAAGGTTTTCCCTTCGTGGTTGGTCGCTGAATTCACATTTTAACTATTTATTTGAACCTTTGGTCGACCTATTTTCGATGGGGCTCTTTCTTGGTTGAATTTCTTTCCTCTTTTGACTGAAAATCCTTCCTAATCGACCCAATCCGCCCACCTTTCGACTAGAGTCACTTTTAGTCAGTTTGGATTTATTGGTCGACCCGACTTTTGTCTAATTCGACTCATTCGACCAAACTTTGGTCGAATCGACTTTGGTCAATTTGCCCTTCCTCTGACTCGACTTTCCTTTCTTTCAAATTCATTTTTATATGGGCCAACTTGACTTGCGGTTTGATTGGTCGAGTATTTCTCATCATCCAAAGAGCGAAGGTTATATTTTTTTTACAAATATTTCCGAGTTGGTGAGACAAATAAGCTATAATCCTCCCGTTTATTGATCAATACATATTTGAAACTTCTTGGCTTTCCTATTGTTGAAGCCCTAGAAGGGAAGTGATATGGCTGAAAGATTATGGAGTAGTGAAGGGGTACACTTCCTTGTGTGGGACAAACTGATGGGGAATGAGAGGCTGTGAGGTGGAACTGCTGTTGGATTTGGTACCTTGGCCTATCTTGTGACTTGTGTACTATGAAACCTTAGTGGTGTTGAAATAATGTAACCGCAAAGTGTATTCTTATTATTATTTGATATATTATTCATTGGATCAATCCCCATTGTGGATTGATCATGTCGACTACTTTAAAAGGACCAAATCCCCTTTTGTGGATTGGTCATATTGTAATTGTAAAAGACAAAAGAAGAAGTCGGCCCCATAATATATCAAAGAGGCCCCGAAACATAATAAAGGTGGTTATAACCACCCAGTTGGAGAAGTCGGCCCTGCCAGTGAAGAGACACTTCACACATGCTAGTCTTGTATAAATAAGGAGGCTAGCACCTCACTTAGACACACAACTCACTTGCTCATTTGTGAGACAAGTTTTGGAATTGTAGTTAATAGAAGAAGAAGAGAGAGTGGCACATATCTGGGAGAGGATCTTCTACATTAGTTTAAGAGATCTCTTGGCATTGTATTGGCTATCTATAATAAGGAAGTTTTTCTGGGTTTTCTTCCCCTAGAAGGTTTCCCAGGATAAATGCTGTGTCTCTTGTGATTGTGTATTTCTCAGTGATCTTGTATTATGATATTGTTATCTAATGAAATGCAAAGAACTATAATAATGGCTTAAACGTTAACATGGAATTAGAGCCAAGCTGAAGGAAGCATCTTTCACAAGAGTGAAAAACGTCACTGTTGCCGTACATGAAAATTAGGTCTTTTTGATGGTGAAGCTTTTCAACCTCAAAACCATCTAGAAAAGTGTGCCCTCCCCTAAGGATCACTTTGGCACCCTCAGCACACCTTTTTAGTGGCTGGATCTCCTGGAAAGTGAAACCCTAGTTTCACAAAGTACCAAAAGTACCAGAAAACCAGTGTACCAAAAGTACCAGAGTACCAGAGGTACCAGAAAACCAGAAGCACCAGTCCAAAAATCCGTAGATCAAATTTGGAGGAGAAAAAGTTGGATTTTCTTAGATCCAAACACACCAGGCTACTCGCCTCAGCCAAGCGCACCTCCTGGTAAGTTCAGATTTTGATTTTGAGCACTTTCATTTTTCGGTCATTTTCCTAGCTCCAGGTAAAGATGTCTACAAGCGTTAAGCTTGTTGACAAGCTAGAAGGAGTGGAAAACTTCCGTGCTTGGAAGTATAGGATTGGCCTCATTCTTGAAGAGAATGAACTAGCAAGATTCGTCAAAGAAGAAGTACCGGAACCTGCTGATGCTGCAGAAAAGGCAAAGCATCAAAAGGACACAATCAGGGCCAAAAGAATCATTGCAGATTCAATCAAAGACCACCTGATTCCTTATGTGTCATCTAAGAAGACTCCGAAAAAAATGTTTGATGACTTGACCAAACTATATGAAGGAAAGAACATAAATTGGAAGATGAATCTAAGAACTCAACTGAATAATACAAGGATGCAGAAAGGAGAAACGATTCAGGAATAATTCTCCAGAATCTTAGAATTCAAAGAATAGTTAGAGGCTATTGGAGACACCATAGATGGAGATGAGCTCATAATGACGGCCTTAAATGGTCTCACAAGACCTTGGGATGCATTCATCCAAACGATATGTGATAGAATGGATAAATTGAAGTTTGATAGTCTATGGGAAGAATGCATCCAAGAAGAAACAAGAGTAGCGAATCATGAAGCGTTACTAGCAAGAGATGACGATCAAGCCCTAGCTACTCACACCAAAGGAGGAAGGAAGAAACCATACTTCCAAAAGGAGACTCATAAAGAACCTCTACAGTCAAACAAATTCAATCATAAAGGATCTCATCCAAGGAGATTTCAAAAGAAAGGACAACAAAAGGAAAGGGACTACTCATTTGTACAATGCTATCATTGTGAAAAGATGGGACACATTGTGAAGTTTTTTCTAGCCAGACGAGAAGAATACAAGAGAAAACATAAGAGGCTCCATGCCCAGGTAGTCGAAGATGAAGAGCCACCCACAAAGATGATAAGAGAGCAGATCAAAGACCATGTCCTGATCTCGACCCTCTCAGGATCTGTAACACCCGGAGAGGACACTTGGCTCATTGATAGTGGTGCATCCAAGCACATGATGGGACAAAGAAACATTCTCTCTTGTATCTCAGAAAATAAGTTTTCTCAGAAAGTGACACTTGGAGATGATTACCAATATCCCATCAAGGGAGTGGGAGAATCAAACCACAAACTGAATTCAGGGAATTCACTAAAAATGAAGGACATACTATATGTACCAGGCTTAAAGAAGAACCTACTCTCCATTTCAGCTTTAGAAAAGAAAGGCTTCAGAGTTTCCTTTATAGATGGAGAAGTTATTATGTGGGCTAAAGGAGAAACCTTAAATGAAGAAATCATCATTGGAAGTGAAGAAAATGGCTTGTATAAACTAAAGGGTCACTCAGAGGCTGCCATGACCCACGCCATTGAAAACTCATGTGAACTTTGGCATAGAAGGTTAGCCCACATCAACTACAAGGCACTACCATACATATGAAAAGTGGTCACAGGTTTACCAGAACTCAAAGGTGACCATGAAGGCATATGCAATGGATGTGCATAAGGGAAAAACATCAAGAACCCGTTTCCGAAGAAGTACAACAAGGCAGAAGGAGTCCTAGAACTAATTCATTCATATGTATGTGGCCCAATTCCATCATCCTCCATTAGTGGGTATGTATATTATGTATCATTCATTGATGATTACTCTCGTAAAACCTGGATATATTTCTTGAAATCTAAAGATGAAGTGTTCAACAAGTTCAAAGAATTCAAAGCCTTGATAGAGAACCTTTCTGAAAGGAAGATTAAGATACTCAGGTAAGATAATGGAGGAGAATATACCTCAAAAGAGTTTGTGAACTTCTGCAAAGATGTTGAGATCAAGAGGGAATTCACTACTCCCTATAATCCCCAACAAAACGATGTAGCTGAACGTAAGAACATAACCATAATGGAAGCTATGAAGACTATGATCCATGATCAATATCTTCCTATGTGCTTATGGGTAGAAGCATCAATGGCAACTGTATATGTGCAAAATTGATTGTCCCATAGTGCACTTGGGCTCAAGACACCAGAAGAGATGTTCACCGGAAAGAATCCAGAGGTAAGCCATCTCAAAATATTTGGCTGTCCAGTGTTTATTCATATACCTAAAGAAAAGAGAAACAAGCTGGACCCTTCAGGAAAGAAGGGAATATTTATGGGATACTATGAGGTCTCCAAGGCCTTCAGAATCTATATACTAGGTCACCATCACATTGAGATCAACAGGGATGTGACCTTTGGTGAAGATGCAGTTCTCAAGAAATCTAAACTATGCCAGCTTGAAGAAGTATATGAAGAGGAACCTGTAATCCCCAATACTGCAATGAGGGAGGTTCCCAGAGCTGTAGAACCAGTGAGGAAAGTCGTAACTTTCCCTTATGAGGAACTTCTAGAAGACCATGATATAGTAGAAGTGCAAGAACCTCCTCAAATGAAGACCCTCCATAAAAGAAAGCTAGCTTGGGCTAGAGAGCTTATTCAAGATGGAGATAAGTACGGTGTTCCCCAAGGAACTACGAGATAGGTGAAAAGACCAAAGCCATTCTCTAGTTATATGGCTTTGATGTGTGATCTCCTAGAAGAGGAGCTTACCTGCTTTGAAGAATCCATTCAGAGGAAAGAATGGGCAGATGCCATGACAGAGGAATACCAATCCATAATGAATAACGAAGTATGGGAAATAGTTCCCAGACCGAAGAATAAAGATGTGGTATCCTCCAGATGGCTCTTCAAAATAAAACATGCTGCTGATGGAAGTATTGAGAAGTATAAAGCAAGATTTGTCGCTCGTGGATTTTCCTAGAAGGAAGGCATTGACTATGAAGAGACATTCACTCCTGTGGTCAGATACACTTCGATCAGAACCATCATAGCTCTTGCAACTAAGATGAAGTGGAAGCTGCACCAGATGGACGTGAAGACATCTTTCCTAAACGATGTCATCGAAGAGGAAGTGTATATAGATAAAACTCAAGGATTTGAGGTTGAAGACAAGAAGTCTCATGTCTGCAGATTGAATAAAGCCTTATACGGATTGAAGCAAGCTCCTAAAGCTTGGTATGGCCATATAGACAGTTTCTTGACAAGCTTAGGCTTTACCAATGGTAAAGTAGACTCTAACCTCTACTTCAAGATCATGAACGATGAGCCAGTAATCTTACTGCTATATGTGGATAACTTATTCTTAACTGGAGAAGAAAATCTCATCACTGAATGTAAAAAGAGACTTTCCTCGGAATTTGAAATGAAATACCTTGGCCTAATGCATTATTTCTTAGGTCTTGAGGTATTGCAGAGTCCTGAGAGGATCTTCCTTAACCAAGGGAAGTATATGGTCGAAATCTTGAAGAGATTCGACATGTTGGAATGCAAGCCCATGAATACACCCATGGAAGTGAAGCTGAAGCTGCTGGTCGATACTTCGTCAGAGTTGATTGGTGCCACACTGTACAGACAAATTATTGGATTGCTGATGTACCTAACAAACACTAGACCAAACATTTGTTTTGCCGTGAACACCTTGAGTCAGTTTCTGGTAGAACCCAGACGTGTTCACCTAGTGGCTGCAAAACATGTGATGAGGTACCTTAAAGGTACAATAGATTTTGGTCTCAGCTATGATGGAGATCATGATTTCACATTGAGTGGATATACTAATGCAGATTGGGAAGGAAGTGTTTCTGATAGGAAAAACACTTCAGGATGCTGTTTCAGTTTGGGATCATCTATGATCTCGTGGCAGAGTAGGAAGTAATCTAGTATTGCTCTCAGCACATCAGAAGCAGAATACATTGTTGCATGTTCTGCCAGCTGCGAAGCTATATGGCTTCGAAAGTTGTTGACCGACCTATTTGATTAGAGATGAGAGTAACCTTGATTCTATGTGACAACTAGAGCTGCATAAAGATGACAGAGAATC
>CBVK0102249734.1:1502-18811 GCA_900067695.1 Picea abies | reverse complement strand
AGAGAGGAGCCTTAAAGCTCTAGTACATTAGCATGGATGAACATGTTGCTGACGTGTTGACCAAGCCACTATCTTGTATAAAGTTTGAGTACTTTTGAGATAATATTGGTATATTCCGAAAGGACCCTCCTCGAAAGGGGGAGTAGATGCTGTGATGAGACATCTCTTTCTTCCGACCTGATGGTTGTGACGTAAAGCAAGATGATGTGATATGACTAGTACTGTGCTTCCAGCTGGATAGCTGTGACATAAAGCTGGTCTAGTATCCTACTTCCGACCTGATGGTTGTGACGTAAAGCAGGACGAGTACCTTGCTTCCGACCTGATGGTTGTGACGTAAAGTAAGATGATGTGTGACTAATACTATGCTTCCGGCTGTATAGCTGCGACGTAAAGCAAATCTAGTTCCCTGCTTCCGACCTGATGGTTGTGACGTAAAGCAAGATGATATTATGAGACTAGCACTAAGCTTCCAGCTGGATAGCTGTGACGTAAAGCCAGTCTAGTATCCTTCTTCCGACTTGATGGTTGTGACGTAAAGCAGGATGAGTATCTTGCTTCCATCTTGAGTGCTGTGACGTAAAGAAAGACGATGAGATGAGACTAGTACCGTGCTTCCAACTTGATAGCTGTGACGTAAAGCCAATCTAGTATCTTACTTCTATCCTAAGTGCTATGACATAAAGCAAGACATTGAGATGAGACGAGTACTGAGCTTCCATCTTGACAGCTATGACGTAAAGCCAGTCTTGTATTATGATGAGCTAGATTTGTGCTGTGATGATGATGATGTATTAGTTTTTATACTAATACATATTGATGCAGATGATGATGACATTCCTTTGAGAATGACGATGCTACTGATGAAGAAAACTTCCGATGATTTATAGAAAACTTCCAAGATGATATTGATGATGTTGTCCTCTCACCCACTTGATGTTGTTGATGATGTTGTCCTCTCTCTCTCACATGATGCTGCTGAAGAATACTCTTCTTGTTAAGGGGGAGTGTTGAAATAATGTAACTGCAAAGTGTATTCTTATTATTATTTGATATATTATTCATTGGATCAATCCCCATTGTGGATTGATCATGTCGGCTACTTTAAAAGGACCAAATCCCCTTTTGCAGGACCAAATCCCCTTTTGCAGATTGGTCATATTGTAATTGTAAAAGGCAAAAGAAGAACTCGGCCCCATAATATATCAAAGAGGCCCCAAAACATAATAGAGGTGGTTATAACCACCCAGTTGGAGAAGTCGGCCCTACCAGTGATGACACACTTCACATGTGCCAATCTTGTATAAATAAGGAGGCTAGCGCCTCACTTAGACACACAACTCACTTGCTCATTTGTGAGACAAGTTTCAAAATTGCATTTAATAGAAGAGGTAGAGAGAGTGGCGCATATCTGGGAGAGGATCTTCTGCATTAGTTTAAGAGATCTCTTGGCATTGTATTGGCTA
The DNA here is from genome assembly GCA_900067695.1 of Picea abies. Lineage (NCBI taxonomy): Eukaryota > Viridiplantae > Streptophyta > Pinopsida > Pinales > Pinaceae > Picea > Picea abies. The sequence goes on along the minus strand of CBVK0102249734.1, from coordinate 17,345 downwards.
TCTATAATAAGGAATTTTTGCTGGGTTTTCTTCCCCTAGAGGGTTTCCCAGGATAAATGCCGTGTCTCTTATGATTGTGTATTTCTCAGTGATCTTGTATTATGCTATTGTTATCTAATCAAATGCAAAGAACTATAATAATGTCTTAAACATTAACAAGTGGGACTGGTGAGAGTACCTTTTCCCTGGTGGATTCATAACCATGGCTTGGGGGTATCTTGTTGTTGAGAGTATAAGAACAATAATGACTATGTCTGGGTGGAAAGTTTGATGTCTGCAGCTAGTTGGTGCTTCTATAAAAATATAAGTGTCGTGATTATTATGCTTTAACTACTATGCTTAAATGTGTGTGTATTGTGTTTATTTTCCGTTATGTTAAATATTTGTATGATGCACAATTTACTCTCGAATGTCTTGCATGATTAATTATGAATGCATATGAATATGCACGGGTGAATGAAAATCATTAGCTGGCATAACTATAACATATGTAAGGCTTATTTATACAAAGTTTTATCAGATCCCTATTGGGCATAGTCTATGATGGTATAAGAGGAAATTTTCAGTGTTATGAGAGTGGTATTGTGTGGCGTGGCCCAGGATGGGTTTGGGGTATGCCTCATTGTGGTATTAGAGTTTGAAATGGTAGTAGAGGGACTCATATTGGAGGTTGGGTATGTTACATTATGGTATCAGAGCCTAGGTTTACAACATTGGACTTGTATGGGCTAGAGACAAAGTGTAGTTTACAATGTTCGAGCTGTATGGACTGAGAACTAGGTTAAAATTGAAAATTTGCAAAGTGGTCTATTTAATATTTGAAAAAAATTCACAAGGAGAGGAAATTGTGAAATTCCACGAATGTAGAGAATTTATGGGTTCCAATGGCCCATATGTGATTGTATTTTGTGAAAATGGCATGGATTTTAAAATTTGTAGTGGAAGAACTGGTTGTTGGGCCAATTTGTGGTTTGCAGAGTCAACCATGGAGGGTCATGGAAAATTTGGGGCAAAATTCACAATTCTGGGTGTAATATCGTGTGAAAAATTCGCTTAGTAATTTTAAATTGATGATTGTAGATCTGAGATGTACAAAATTCATGTCATATAGAGGAAAATCCATGGAAAAAGGGCGAAATTCGCAAAGGGAGAAATTTAGAAAATTTGAAAATTTTGGGATTTTCTGTACAAATGACATTAGGGGTGATTGGTGGTGGTCAAGGGGGGTGAACACATTGAAAATCATGTGCTAACACATCATACATTTGGGAACAAGAGGCTGGATGGTGGAACCATGAAGCAGAATGAGGGCCATCAGAAAAATATTAAAAATGAGCTTTTAACAAAAAGCCGGATACCTGATGCCACATCAACATGGCCATAACAACATGCCATGTCATCATCCTGCATCATATGCCATGACAACGTTTGTAACATATGCCACATATACAGGGCCAAAATGGCAGATCGAGGGATGAAGGTCAGATGGTGGAACTAAGAGGCAGAACTTGGACCATTTGAAAATACAAAGTTTTTGATAAATTGGTTTTTATTGAAAAGCGAGATCCATATGGTGGAATAGGGAAGCACAATTGTGACTATCCGAAAATCTAGAAATCTAGAAATCCATAATTTCTTTAAAAGGGCCTTAGAGAAAAATCCATAAGGTGGAACCAAGAGGTGGATCCATGACTATCCAGAAATCCGAAAATTTCGTAAATGGGATTTTAACAAAAAACCAGATGCTGAATTCCATGCCAGTAGTGCTAGGTGGGATAGACATGTCACCTCCAATGTTGATCCCACATAGGAAAATTACAGACCATGAAAGAAATTGGGGCTGACATGGAGTTTCCAGTTGGAGGATGATGTGAGAAGAGGACATGTGTGAGTCTGTGGTGAATTCGAGACAAAGAGACCCCGTTACATGTCACATATATTTTAACGCAAGAAGAATGAGAACCTGTTGATGATATTGTAGCTTTAGGAGGTATTCCCACTAGAGTCAAAGGTGCAAGGAATGTGGGAATATTTATTGGCACTAGATTATCCTTTCGTTTGAGTGAAATTTTCCTTGGAATGAGGCTTGGGTCTCATGGGCAACTTGATGGGCTTTGTGGGATTGTGATGGAGTGTTACACCCACAAAGAGGAATAAAATATTCTAATTAATTGTTGAGTTTAGAAGGGGTGCCTAAAATCACTCATTAGACTCCTATATAAGGAGAGGAAATATTGTGACGAATTATTGTGACATTGTGGTGATTGAGTTAGCATAAGTGAGTCTGCACTTGTGCTAGGAGGCTTGATGATTTCAACAATGGTGGAAAATATGACCTGGAAGAGAGGAAGCCGCAGAGAGCGGATTGTACGAAGGTGTCCATACAATTTTTCTATACTTGTACGTGGGTTGTAGTGCACACAATCACATATGTATGCGAGTTGCAGGAAGGTGAATCATGTATTTGTAGGTTGCAGTGGGCACAATTGCATATGTATGTGGGTTGTAGTAAGGTGAATCACGTACAGGGTTTTATGAGAAGGAGTAGGTCCGTATAGGTTGACGTCAATGACATTACATGTGACATCAACATGCCGTATAGGTGGTCTATAGAATATTTGTGCGCAAAGGAAATTTCCAAGGATTTGTTGAGGTTTGTTTTTTTGATTTGTCTGGTTATTGGAGGAAAGGTTGTCCTCAGAATTTGGTGGATTTGTATTGGCTGAGAGGGATGATTTTGTGCTCACAATTTTTGAGTTTGATAAAATTACAGAACAAAAATCTTGTGTCTCATATGTGTTGATGATCTATATTTGATCTTTTTTTTTGTTGCATATATTTTCAGTCAATTATTTTCAATGTAAAATTTTTCAGTGATAAGAACTAGGGCTTACTGTTAATTCACTAGGAAGCGATTTTCAGATCTGAAAATTAGTCACATAGAGTTGCATGTGAAAATTGACATGGTATTAGAGCTTAGTATTTGAAGAGAAGGGGATAATCTTGAGACACATCTTTGGATGTAACACTGGAGGAATTCTTTTCTTGTTCTTGTTCTGGGCAGATCACCATGGTGAACACATTGAAGATCAAGGATAGGTTGAAAGGGGAAACCAAATTATGGGCTTGGAAGGCTAGGGTTCTCCTTCTATTAGAATAAAATGACCTCAAAGAGTATGTTGAGGGTGAAGTTGTGGATCCTACTGATCCATAGGAGTTGAAAACACACAAGAAGAAGGAAGTGAAGGCCAAACAAGTGTTGATAGAGTATGTGAAGGACCACTTGATTCCTCACATTGCTGAGAAGACATTTGCCAGGAAAATGTATGTTGCTTTGGTAGGTCTATACCAAAATAGGAATACAGGAAGAAAGTTGAATTTGAAACACCAGGTTCAAGTTGTCAAGATGTCTAGTGAGGACAAAGATGTGAACTATCTTATGAAGATTACACAGATCAAATATCAGCTTGTGGCCATCGGTGACAAGGTGGAGGAAGTTGAGTTAGTGAATGTGGCATTGAGATCTTCACAGGTCTTGGTAATCATTCATGCAGAGGATATGTGCATGAGAGAATTTGCCAGAAATTGATAGATTATGGATTGATTGTATCAAGGAGGAGACTCGGTTGGTGTCTAGGGATGATATGTATGGTATGGTGAAGAGTAGAAGTCATGAGAATGAGACCCTTGCAACCTGTGCTAGGAAGGGAAGAAGAGGTTCTCCATGAAGAATAGGTTCACCAGGGAGAAGGGATTCTCCCAAGAGGGAAGCATCTCCAAAACCAAGATGGAAGAAGGATATCAGTAAGATCATATGTTTTGAGTGTCATGACTATGGTCACTATGCTTCACTGTGTCCACACCGTAGGGGAAGGGGAAGAAGGAAACACGCATAAAAAAAAAAGGTTGATGAGGTTGCAGATAGGTTCTATAAGGAGATCTTGTTGGTATTCTCTCTTTCAGGATTAGTTTCCAGTATGGGAACTTGGTTGGTGGATAGTAGGGCATCTTTTCATATGACCAGTGCACGGGAGTTATTCGAAAACTTCACTGAGACTGTCTCAGACTTGTGTGTGGAGCTTGGTATGGGAACCAAACATGCAGTATGGGGATCTAGTACAATATCATTTTGGCTAGATTCAAGAGAAGTGATAAGGGTTTCAAATGTGTTATGGGTGACATAACTTAGGAGGAGTGTTATCTCAGTCTCAGATATTGAGAAGAAGGGGTACCAAATATTGTTTCGAGATGGAAAAATGTTGTTTGTTCCTAGACGATCTAGCTATAGATTAGAGGTGGTTCTTGGAGTTAGGGAGGGAAATATATATAGGTTGAGGGGCCATATATATAGGTAGAAATGGTCTCCATTGTGTTGAGTGCCCCCATCAGGTGAGAAAACTTCTGCTGAATTTGGCCATGGGTGAGCCACTTGCCTTGGTGTAGGAGCTTCCCTGCCTTGACAACCCGATAAAGCTGGATCCTTTGTTGGCGAGTGCCATTGACCCATGTGTACACTATCTGATTAGTGGATTCCTATTCCATGCAGTCAAGGTTGAGATCTGTTAGTTTCAACTGTTCTGCGATCTCTGAGGTGTCCAATAATGGTGGAAAATATGGCCGAAGGAGGTCCACATTGAACACTGGGTGCAAGCCAAGGAAGGGTGGAGTGTTGAGCTCAAAAGCATTGCTACCCATAGCCTTGGTGATAATGTAAGGCCCATAGCGAAGTGGGTAGAGCTTCCGATGGGGCCCTATAAGACGCTCTTTCTGAAAATGTAACCAGACCTTGTCTCCCACTTGAAACTGGTGCGATACCCTGTGTTGATCATGGCGCTGTTTGTACTTAGCATTGGTTTTCTGCAAAATTTCATGGACCTGTTGGTGGATGTGCTGAATCTTCTCAATGAATCTAGTGGCTTTGTTGGTCTCAAACTGAACATGGGAATAGTCTGTCTGTGTGGTTGCAAGATGTAGTGCAACCTTAATGGGACCCAAGGGTTGGAATCCCAGCCCCACATGAAATGCGCTATGTCTGGTGGAGATATGGAGAGCACTGCTGTAATTGTGATGAACATAGGGGAGACTTTCATCCCATGTACTCATATGCTTAGAGTTGTACATGCACATGATGTGCACAATAATCCGATTAACGACCTCTATTTGGCCATCGGTTTGGGGGTGGAAAGTAGTGGATTTATTGAGCTTGGTGTCCAATAGTGACCAGATACTCGACCAAAATGTGCTGTGAAACCTGCTATCCTGGTCAGAGATGATAATATTTTTTATCCCAAAATGGACCCACACTCATTCGAAGAAGAGCTTGGCAATATCTGCCACAGTGATGTTCTTCTTGCAGGTTGTGAGGATGGCCATCTTCGAAAACTAATAAAATACCACAAATACACAATCAATATGGATTCCCAAGGCTTCTGAAGAGTAGGAAGAGGGGTGTATAAGCCTTGATTCTTGATGATTGGCTTGGAAATGACACATGCAGTGCAATATCTGATATACTTGATGACATCTTTTCAAAGTTTTGGCCAATAAAAATGTTTCTGTAGAACGACCACATTTTTCTCCACGCCAAAATGTCCTGCCATATGACTGTAGTGGGGTTCCCAAATAAGATTTGCACGCTCACTTGTATGAATAAAAAGATGGAACATATGGCATAACATTCCATATTGAGTGTGAAAATCGATGACATTCACACCTGTACCCAAGAGCTGATAGGTGGTGGCGAAGTCCGGATCTTGCTGATAAAGTTGGGGCCACTCATATGCCTCATGTCTGTAGGAATGGAGCACAGTGGTGAGTGCAACCGCGGGAGGTTGAATGAGGTAGTCAACGCCACAATTTGTGCTCCCTATATTATACATGATGTTGAGATGGAATTGATGCAATTAGGTGAACCACTTCTGATGGCAGTCGTTCTACAACTTCCCTTGTGTCTGTATGAACTTTAGAGGCTTGTGATCAATGTGGTTGATTGTATCCGTTCCTAGAATGTAATGTTTCCATTGACAACATGCTTGTACAATGGAATACATTTCCTTGTCATAGGTGGGGTATTTTTGGATAGTATCTGAGCATGTCTCACTATGGTATTCCACCAGATGACCATGCTGAGTGAGAGCTGCGCCTATAACATAGTCATATGCATCAGTCTCAATATCAAACAATTGTTGTAGATCAGGAAAGGAGAGTACTGGAGCTGAGCACAAGCGATGCTTTAGATCATCAAATGCTCATTGTTGTTATTTCCCCCATGCAAACTTTTCCATGCCACCACCCTTGGTCACTTGGATAAGGGCCCATGCAATATGGGAGAATACCAACACAAACCGTTGGTAGAAGTTGGTTAGTCCCAAGAAGCTCCGAAGCTTGGTTAGTTTGGTCAGGGATGGCTAGTAACGGATGGATTGGATCTTGGATGGATCAACATGTACTCCATGCTCATAAAAAATGTAGCCCAAGTATTGGACCCTGTTCATTCCAAAGGAACATTTTTCCAAGTTGGCATATAGCTTTTTCTGTCGCAGAGTGCTCAAAACTTGTTGAATATGCCACATGTTCTCCTCCCAAGTTCTGCTGAAGATGAGGATGTCATCCAAATATACCACCACAAAAGATTTGGTGAAGGGTCTCAATACATCATCCATCAACGTCGTGAAAGTGGATGGTGCATTTGTTAAGCCAAAGGACATGACTAGCCATTCGAAGAGACCTTCATTAGATTTGAAAGTTGTCTTCCATACATCAGTTGGTTCGATGGGAACATGGTGGTAGCCAAAATTTAGGTCTATCTTGATAAATAAATTTTCCCCCTTGAGTTGGTCAAGAAGGTCATCAATTTTGGGAATTGGGTACCGATTCCCGACTGTGATTTTTTTTAATGCTCTGTAATCAATGCAAAGTCACTAGATCCTGTCCTTCTTCTGCACTAGTACAATCAAGCTTCCGCAAGGAGAGGAGTTGGGTCTGATGTTCCCATTTTGAATAAACTCTTGGATATGATGCTTGATTTCATCATTTTCCATCAGTGAGCAATGATATATTGGTCTATTAGGAATAGGGGCACCGAGGGTTAGATAAATTGGATGCTTGACTTGGCAGTGTGTTGGTACCCCGGTAGGTGAGGATAAGATGTATCTGTACTCTTCCACGATCCCATAAACTTGCTTCTACTGAAAAGAGAGGCTCTGTGTAGAGGCCACAAATGTGGCATCAACTTACTACTTACTATGAGCATGGATCATAAAGAAGACTAAATTCCTGTTCTGTGAAATGAATTTACTGCATTGCTTAGCAGAGATTAAATAAATAGCGGTAGGCGATGCTACCTCTGTTATCCTATACAATTGTCTACCTAATGTAATAATAACACTACGGGGTATAGACTCATACACAACATGACACTTCCACAAATATGGTTGTCCTAAAAGAACATCACAAACTTCAAGGGGAGAAATATCACACAATACCTCGTCTTTGAAAGTCTTGATGCCGTAGGGAGCATGACACTGTTGGCTAACACAAAGATCTCTTCCTTGGCAAAGCCAACCAATGGTGTAGGACTGCAGGTGCGGTGTCATCGATAGGTCCAACTTATTGATGACCTCTGCTGAGATCAGGTTCTTCTAACTACCTCTATTGACAAAAAAATGAGGCGGAGCCCCCTTTATCCACATCTGTGAGTGAAAGAGGTCTTCCCCTTCCTTTGGTTCTTCTGGTTTCCTTGGTTGGAATTTGGTGGTAGCGACAGTGGCACTGCATTCAACATCGATAATCTGCTTCCCTCCTTTTGGATTTGATTCAGAGTCAGAATCAACCTCTGACTCAGAAGCCTTCAGCTTGATCACGAGTGACTTCTTGGAGCGAAATTCTTTAGTGTCGTGCCAAGGGATTTTATGGTATTCACACCATTTTCCCGTGTCCTTCTTCATATTCTCATTACCCTTCTTGTGTTTCGGCTTAGACTAGTTGTCCTAAGAGTGTTCATGTTTTCTCCGTCCCTTGTTGTGTGGGTTGGGGCTGCCTTTGCCCTGCTTCGACTGTGAGGAGTTTGCAGATCCAAACTCTCACCTCTTCTGCTTAAATTTTTGCTCGATCTTGACAACATATCTATAAGCCGTACCCAATGAGGTGATGTCCAGAAACTTCATCTACATTTGAATGTATCTATTCAAACAACCACGATATTTGAACACCCGATGTCGCTCAAAGTCTTTGATACCCAATTTGGTGCGTATGGTATGGAAAATATTGGTGAAATTCGGTACTGTTTGGTCCCTTTCCTAATGTAGGGTGGTCCATTTGGTGCACTGGTCCTCATAGCTTCCAACAGGGTAGTACTGTTCTTTAATGGAATCCCGAAAGGAATCCCATGTATGGGTGACCGAAAATATTGCAGATTTCTCTATGGACCTTTGATTAGAGTAAGTATCCCACCAGTACTTAACATGGGGGATGGCCTTGAGGAGTGAAAAAGTAATATTTTCCCTATAGGAAAAATTGTGGACCGAGAAATACCCTTCGAACAGATTCAACCATTTATCTACAACATCCACATCTATCAGTCCTTTAAATAATGGAATATCAAAATTTACATGTACCTTGAAGAGGGTTGCATGGCCGCTTAATGAAGATGCTTCTCCATTGGGGAGCCGCCGAAGGATCTCTGTAAAGTTGTCCATCATTTCATTCCTTTTTCGTGCAAGGGATTCCTCGAGCAACATTTTAAAAGAATATCCTACTCCAACATATTTATTTTCAAGTCCCAACTTCTTGTACTCAGATCTTATTGGGGACATGCACAAAGAAAAATAAATGAAAAGCAGACCACTCTGATACCACTGATCTGGATTTAGGAGCAGAATAAAATGATTAACATACTGAATATAATAAACAAAAAGATATGGAGAACAACACATATATCCAGTGAAAAATATCTTCTATTGAAAAAATGAAATAGGATGAAACTGTAGAACTGTAGAACTAAAACAACTTGCTCGAATGGTGGTAGTTATCTCTGAGAAGAGATGTGGCTTCTACATGCATCCATCTAATAAAAATGATCAAAATGAGGCTCCAGATGCCTTTTTAACATTACTCATGAATTCCAAAACTCTAGACATCCAAAAACCTAACCCTCGGAGGTGAAACGCCAAAAGTCATGTGGGCCCCGATGGGTAAGTTGGTACCTCAACTTTTCGAGGTCATAAATTTTGCATACGACCTCTATTTTAGGCATGTAATAGAATGTTGGAAAGGTATTTTTTAGAAATACACATTACACATTCACTCTATGACTCCGTCTCCAGTTGGAATGTGGCAAGCCAAAAAAACACTATTTAGGGCCCCAAAACGGACCTGGAATTACAAAAAGATGTGCTGACATGAAAAAATCCAAAATAAGCCAGTTGGATTAGGTGGGAGGCCACTAGTATCCACTTGGAATATGTTTAGGGCTTCAGACAACCCCAAAAGTGTAGAATCCACAATTACAAAGAAGTACAAAATAATGTTCTGAACTAAAAACTGTCAAGAGGAGCCAGTTAGAATAGGTGGGTGGCCACCAATATCCACCTGGATCGACTCCTCGAGTAACAATTTAAAGGGATATCCTACCCCATCATCTCTCTTTTAGTCCCCCATGGGCAATCATCGGGTTTAGGGAGGCCAATCTTGCAAAGGCTCAACTGGTTTGAGACCCAATTGCTTATACCCTAACCTTGTTGGGGACATGCTCAAAGAAACAAATGAAGAGCATACTGCTCTGATACCACTGATATATATTTATGAGGGGAATGAAATGAAACACAAATCTATAACATTAACACAGATTTACAAATAACAATAACAAAGATACAATGGAACTTAACTTATATTCAATAAAGAAATCTGCTGAAACTGTATAATGCAGAATGAAAACAATCTTGCTCGAATGGTGGTAGCTAATATCTGAGAAGAGATGTGGTGGAAACACACATTCATCTGAGAACATTACAATGAGGCATATTGGCCTTTTTAGTGTCCAAAAGTAATCAGAAAACCCTATAAATCCAAAAAACTAACCCTAGGAGATGAAGCGCCAAAAGTCATGTGGGCTCCGATGGGGTAAGTTGGTACATCAACTTCTTGGGGTCGTAACATTTGCATATGATCTCCATTTTAGACGTTCGATACCTCATTGGAAAGGTATATATGATAAGTACAACTTTTGTTGGGGGTAAAGGTATTTCAATGATGTCCACCTGTTACCCAAAATTCTAAAAAAATGTCATTTAGGGCCTCAAAATGGCCCCTAAAGTTTGGGACTCAAAAAGTTGTAAAAAAACTGCCAAAATGAAAACTTTAACTGCAAAGATTAAAGTTGTATGTGAGTGAGTTGGAAGAGGTGGGTGGCCACCAATATCCACCTAGATCAATCCTACCTCCTTAGGAAGAAATGGTCCCATTGTGTTGAGTTCCCCCATGAGATGAGAAATGTTTTTCTTAATTTGGCCCCATGTGAGCCACTTGCCTTGGTGCAGGAGCTGTCCTTCTTTGAGTGCCCTTGATCCATGTGTGCACGATATTATCAGTGGATTCATGTTCCATGTAGGTAGGGTTGATCTCTTTTAGTGTCATTTGTTCTGCTATCTCTGAGGTGTCCAATAAGGGTGGAAAGTATGGGCCAAGGAGGTCCACATTAAACACTGGTGCAAGCCAAGGAAGGGGGGAATGTTGAGCTCAAAAACATTGTCACCCACAACCTTGGTGATGGTGTAAGGTCCATAACGAAGTGGATGAATCTTTCGATGGGGTTCTGTAAGGAATTGTTTCTACAATTGCAACCAAAATTTATCTCCCACCTGAAAATTGTGTGGCACCCAATGTTGATCATGGCACTGCTTGTACTTGGAATTGGACTTATGAAAAATATCCTGAACTTGTTTGTTGCTACGAGGAAAATGACTCTATGGCATGGGGTAAAACACAACAGATGGAAATGACTGCAGAAATTAACTCTAATCTCAAGTATTCTATATAAACAAATATACTAACAAGACAATATAAAGAGCCTACCTCGTGTAGACGTTCGATGAAGTCCACCATTGAGCACTTGACTCAAAGAAATACACCTGCAACTTGTCCTCAACAACCAAGATACACAATCATATGGTGATAATATATAAAGTTAGGACATACAATAGGATAATCCATCAATATTCATAACAACGCCCATGGAATAACAATTCAAATATTTGCAAGACATTAATTGGACAAGAAAATAGTATTACTATTAAAATGTAATCAACAAAAGTGTACGAATGACAAATTTCTGTGTCGGCACATTCAAAACCGAGAAACTAAGTCCCTTCAATCCTCCACCAAACTCAAGCTCATAGAAGAGAGACAATGAGGTTCTCCACCAAATAAGGAAGAGATTGGTGGCTGAACAATGTGTTCAGACTTAAAAGAACAAAGGTATGCATACTCAATATGAAGTGAAAAATTTCTCTAGAGTAACTTTGCTCCCAAAGTTGAATTCTTATCCTCTTCTCCACAGCTTGGATAAGGCCCATTTATAGCCTTCAAATGGAACTAAAGGGTCGAGTCAGAACATTTCCAGTATATGTAAGGTCAAGGATCATGGATCTCATGACGTGACATGGAAACCCGACACCATTTTTTAATTTTGAGCACAAAACCCGATGTACGGGGGCTGTAATGGTGCAACCTGCTATACGCATGATGTATCGTTGTTAGGGAGAAAATGTGTGGAAAAATATGTTTTTTATCTTTGGGAACTGCAAAAGGGGACTTCAAGTCTGCATAGGGAAATGGAAAAGGCCTTCTGAGCAAGTTGCATGGGGTGAGGCAAATATTTCTATAAAAAATGCACCCTAATGTGTGAGGTCAGAGGAGTATCTGTGATGGATGAAATACATTATAATTCCTAGAAGTGGAGAAATGGATACCCAAATTGATGAACTAGTTGCTCATAAGAATATTACAATCCATAATGACTTTGTGCACATGGTTGCCAATTTGAATTACACTACAAATCCATGTGGAAATATACCAAACAACTGTTCATGGCCATGAATAGGCAATACAAAAGTAGATACATGCAATAGGTTGTCATAGTCACGAATAAGGCCCAGTGAAAACCAGTCTCAAAATATGAATATAACTGTATGCAATGGAGTACAATATGATCTCCCATGATCACTGAAGTCATATAGGTACTGGTCCAATGAATGATAGCAACAACTCAGAGAAGCTGGGACTATGAAATGATGTCTTCAAGTCTTCTACACGATCCTCCAAAGGAAAGCTCATACAAGAGAGACAGTGAGGTTCTCCATCAAATAAGGAAGAGATTGGGGGTTGAACAATGTGTTCAGACTTAAAATGACAAAGGGATGCAGAGTCAATATGAAGTGAATAATTTCTCCAGAGTAACTTTTCTCTCAAAGTTGAATTCTTCTCCTCTTCTCCATAGCTTGGATAAGGCCCATTTATAGCCTTCAAATGGAAATGAAGGGCCGAGTCAAAACGTTTCCAATATATGGAAGGTGAAGGATCATGGATCCCATGACGTGACATGGAAACCCGATATCATTTTTTAATTTTGAGCACAAAACCCAATGTATATGGGTTGTAATGGTGCAGCTTGTGTATACACATGATGTATAGATGTTAGGGAGAATATGTGTAGAAACATATGTCTTTTAGCTCTAGGAACTACAAAAGCGGACTTCAAGTCTTCATAGGGAAATGGAAAAGGACTTCTAAGCAAGTTGCATGGGGTGAGACAAATATTTCTATAACATTGCAGATGCGTTGGATTCGTTCAATGAACCAGGTGGATTTATCGGCTTTGGTTTGAGCATGGGATGATTATTCCTATGTGGACGCAAGGGGTAGTGAAACATCCATGGGACCCAATGATAAAAATCCAAACCCTACCTAAAAAGGGATGTGGCTAGTTGAGCTATGTATGGATCTATTGCAACTGTGCTAAACATAGGGAAGAATCTCATCCCATGTGTGCAGATGTTTGGAATTGTACATGTGTACGATTTGAACAATCATCCTATTAACAACCTTGGTTTGGCCATCCTTTTGGGGGTGTAAGGACATGGATTTGGTGAGATTGGTGTCCAGCCGTGACCAGAGGCTCGAACATAATGTGCTAAGTAACTAGCTATCCCGATATGAGATGATGGTTTGTGGTATCCAAAAATGTACCCACGCTCGTTTGAAGAAGAGTTTGGAAGTGAAATCACATGTGGCCTTTGTTGTGATGCTCTTCTTGTAGGTGACCATAATCACCATCTTAGAAAATGGATCAACCACCACGAAAAGACACTCATTTCCTTGCTTGGATAAAGGAAGGCCCAACATGTAGTCCATTGAGATGGATTCCCAGGGCCTGTCGAGAGCATGAAGAGGGGTGTACATGCCTTGTTTCGTAATGGCCAGTTTGGTGATGGATCAGGTCATGTAGGACCTGATATACTTGATGAGATCCTGTCGGAGTTTCGACCAATAGAAATTTTGCTGCAACACTACCACTGTCTTTTCTACGCCGAAGTGTCTTGCCAACCGACTCTAGTGAGCTTCCAAAATCAACTTTGCTCTCTCTCTTGATGGAACACAGAGATGGACTAGATGACACAACAACCCATCCTGTAGATGAAAATGAGTGACAACTATGTTTGTTCCCAACATATGGTAGGTAGTGGAGAAGTCGGGATCTCTCTCATAGAGTTGGGGCCATCGAGAGGTCTCATGTGCGAAAGAGTGTAGCACCATGGTTAGTGCGGAAACTAGAGGTCGAATGAGGCAGTCAATGATGTGGATGGTGCTCCTTATCTTATAATTGATGTTGAGATGGATCTGCTGCAAGTATGTGGACCACTTCTGATGGAGGTCATTCTACAATTTTCCTCATGTCTGCATGAACTGCACAAGCTTATGAATAGGGTGGATGACTGTCTCCTTCTTGAGAATGTAATGCCTCCACTGGTGCTATGATTGTATAATGAAGTACATTTCTTTGTCATAAGTAGGGAAATTACGGAAAATATCTGATAGCATCTCACTATGATAGGCCATAGGATGTCCATGCTGAGTGAGAACTATGCCCACAACATAGTATGAAGCATTTGTCTCAATCTCAAAAGGATGATGGAGGTTGGGTAATGAGAGCATCGGGGTTGAGCACAAGCACTGCTTCAAATCATCGAACACTTTCTTTTGTGAATGGCCCCCAACAAATTTTTCCTTTCCACCGCCTCTGGTCACTTGGCTAAGGGCCCATGTAATGTGGGAGAATACCAACATGAACCTATGATAGAAATTGGCAAGGGCTAATAGGCTCCAAAGCTTAGTGAGTGTGGTCATGGCTGGCCAATGAAAGATGACCTGAATCTTGGATGGATCAACATTCACCCCATGCTCATCAACAATGTATCCTAGATACTGGATCCTTTTCATGCCAAAGTAACATTTTTCCAAATTTTCATATAGCTTGTGTTGCCGCAAAGTGTGCAGAACCCGTTGAATATGCTGCAAGTGTTCCACCCAATTCTTGCTGAATATGAGGATATCATCCAAATACACCACCCAAAAATGATTGGTTAAAGGCCGCAATATATCTTCCATCATCCTCATGAAGATTGTTGGGACATTTTTTAAGCCAAAGGGAATTACCAACCATTCAAAGAGACCTTCCTTGGAATTGAAGGCAGTCTTCCATACATCGACATGATCTATTGGGACTTAGTGGTAGACGCACTTAAGATCAATATTACTGAAGTATTTCACCCCCTTGAGGTCATCAATAAGATCGTCAATTCATGGAATTGGGTACTGGTTCCAGACTGTGATTTTATTTAGGGTCCGATAATCAATGCAGAGCCACCAGGTCCCATCTCTCTTGTGAAAAAACATGATTAGGATTCCACAAGGTGATGAGCATGGGAGGATGTGCCCCTTTTTTAGTATATCTTGGATCTAACAATTTATTTTCTCATTTTCTGACAGAGAGCGGTGATAGACTGACCCATTGGGTAGCAATGCGCTAGGGGTCATATCGATTGAGTGCTTGACCTGACAGTGTAGAGGTACCCCAGTGGGTGAGGAGAAGTTGTCTTTGTATTCTTCCACGAACTTATCCACTTTCTTATGCTGCATGGAGATACCTATCGCAGAGGCCATGGATGTGGCTGCAAACATCCGCTCACTTTGAACATGAATCACAAAAAATATGAACTTCCCGATCTGATAGATGACCTTACTGCATTGATTGAAAGAGATCAAGGAAATGACGGTAGATAGGACTACCTCTGATATCCTATATAATTTCCTGTCCAAAGTAATAATAACAACATGAAGTTTCCATAAATAAGCTTGGCCCAAAATAACATCACAAACTTCAAGGGGGGCAACATCACACAATACCTCATCTTTGAAGGGCTTGATTTCAAGGGGGGCAACATCACACAATACCTCATCTTTGAAGGGCTTGATGCTGTAGGCCAGGCAACACTGTTGGATGATGCAAAGATCGTTCCTTTGGCAGATCCATCCAATGGTGTACAAGTGTGGGTGTGTTTTTGTTGACAAATCTAATTGCTTGACGACCTCCACTAATATGAGGTTATTTTGGCTACTGCTATCAATGATGAAGTGTAGCAGAGTACCCTTCAACCACATTTGTGAATGAAAGAGGTGATCACCTTCCTATAGTTCATCAGGTTCACCAGGATGGACCTTAGTGGTGGTAGCAATGGTGGTACTGGGTTCTGCATCAATGTTTCATGTCCCTTTTTCTAGTTCCGACTT
>CBVK0102249721.1:0-14709 GCA_900067695.1 Picea abies | reverse complement strand
TCGGCATTCCTGCTGAACCGCTCTTCCGATCTCACTTCACCCACCAGTACTTATAAATAAGGGACCAGTAGGAAGAGAAAGGGAAAAACCCCTATTCAAGTTCCAAAGATCAACAAGCAGGTCATAGAGGCTGAGGAGGAAGTTTGTCCTTCTCCACATAGATATGTTTCACCACCTCCTCCACCAGGGTTAGAAGAGGCACCTTCTTCTACCAAAGTTGCATCCAAGAAAGGGAAGAATCTCCTCTTTCCCTCTTCTCCTCCAGTAGTTGAAATCAAAGGTAAAATACTTTTCAAAAGGCCATCAATTCCTAAGCAGGTTTTCAAGGAGTATTCCTTACATGAGCCCCCTGTTCAAAATAAGAAGGGCAAGAGCATTGAAAATCTTGTGGAGGAAGAATAAAAAACCCTTATTCAGAGGAATAAGGGTAAAGGTAGTTCTCAGCCTACTGAAGGGAAACAAGAAACCTCTGTACAGAAGGGTAAGGATAAAGGTACTAAAAGACCTTTGGAGAGTAAATATGAAACCTATGAGAATTGCATTGAGAAGCCTATTGAAAGAAAATATGAAACCCCTATGCTGAGAAAGAAGAATAAAAGTAAATTCATCAAGGAACCTAATGAGGTAGACAAGCCACTTCCCATGCAGGAGGAAGATGAGTCTGAGAAAAATCCTAGTGAGACTGTACATGCCATTGTTCCTCCTGGCAGTCAAACCTACAAAAGACTTATCAAGAAGCTTAGAGATGCAAGAAAATAAATAACTCGTCTTAAAGCAGAAGATAAGGTCATCTTGGCTCAGATGAAAGAACTCATGGATGGTTACAGTCACACCCTTGACTTGGCAATATTTGCAGCAAGGAGGGACCAGCCCCTTCATAGACAGCTAAGGAATCTCTACAGGCATAACATAGGCTTCCAATCTCAGAACAAGAAGCTAAAGGTAGAGCTAAAGCATTTTCAAGATGAGGTAGCCAAAATAAATCTATAGGTGTTGGTTGAAGTTGCCATTGAATATGACAAACCAATAGCTAAGGAGAGCACAACTACACAAAACAAGCCTATCAATGCTAAGAAGAATAAGTTTTTTGTGTCAATTGAAGATCCTCTTTCTACCAGAAAGAGTATGAGGTTAAGTGTCAAAATGAAAAAATAGTTGGTAAGGGTAAGTCCCATTTTTGAGGATGCATTTTTTTGGGAGGGTTAACCAATATAGAAATATTATCTCTGCCATCTATACAGGCTTCTAAGTGCTTAACTATTTGGGTTTTGGGTTTTTTCTAAGTGCTAGCTTCCTCATTGGTAGAAGGCACTACCTATTGTGCAGTCAAGGCTCTTGATTAAAATATTTTTTTCATCATGAAAAACCACAAATTACTCTGCACATGTTCAAGTATTGAAGGCACTACGTTTTTGTAATTCTACCCAAACCTACACACAGATGCAGTATAAGAGGCTCTACCCAATGGTACTACCTAATATTTCACAGAGGGGAAATAATTGGCACACAGGCGCAACATAGATGCGCTACCTAATGGTGCTACCGAATATTTCACAGAGGGTAAAGGTTGGCACAGAGGCGCAACACACAGGCACTACTCAATATTTCACAGAGAGAAGAGTCTGTACACATACGCAGCACAGTGACACTACCTACAGGCACTACCTTTTCTCCTTGTAGTGCGCTACCCAATTTTTCTACCTAAGGAAGCTGCCAATAAAGACCAGGGAGCTAGGAGGACCAAGCTAACAACTTTTGGATAAATTGATGATGAAGAAGGATGGAGAAGCAACAGTTGACATTATGAAGACAACCACGTGCCTTGAAGGACACATGGAAAACAAGGATCTGCATAGCAAAAGGGAAGCAATTTAGTTTGAATTTCAATTGGATTAGTCACCAACAATTTCCTGTTTTATAGCATAGATGGTTAAATAAGTTGTTAGAGAAAATAAATGTTTAGAATTTTTCAAGGGAAGGGGGCTAGATCGTACCTCCAGTTGTTGCCTCCATTTTGTTATAAATAGATAGATCATTTTCTTTGGTAGGTTTGGATGGTTGAGAAAGGCTCCCTTATACTGTAATATTTTGATGAAGTAACTGTGATCTAGTGATGTATTGGACTTAAGACTTTTTGACTAATAGAAATCAGCTTCTCTTTCATTCTATTTTCTTCTGATGTTAAATATTCATTATTTGAATGATTCACGTGAATGATTGTGGTGATGTTATGATGGATGTTTGATCATTATGTTATCATGATGTTTATTTAGCTTCCTTAGTTTCTTAGTTCAAGAAGATCTTGTGTTAATAAGATTTCCTCCTTAGGATCTTGTTGACTTGATGTTTACAGCAACCCTACACTTATCTCAGTCAAGTCTTCCCTCTATTCATACTTATTCCCAAACTGTTGATTGAAATTAGCCAAGACCTTAATTGTTGGTGTATGCTAGCCCTGTTATCTGAGTTAGAACATTATCACTTGATCATTTTCCATTTGACCCTTTAAACACCCTTACATTCACTTATAACTTGATGGGTATTGGGCTTGCCTTCCATGCAATCTGAAGGTGACTCCTAGTGCTAACATTCTTTGTGTCTTTGTCGGGGAACGATTTGAAGACTTTTCCCTGGGATTAAAATGACACAATATTCTAGTTCTAAAGGTGCATTAGAACTCAGTATTTCGAATATTGCAGACTGCACCTGGTGACTCCATTGTTTCAACTCTGGCACCTAAAGGCAGACATACGAGATCAAATCCATAGCTACCTTTGGTACCACCTAAGGCTGACCCAGAGAAGATAATCAAGAAGGAAAAAGCTTCCCAAAAATGTTTTTCTGTTGCTACCACAAATGCTTTGGGTCAGTTTCCTGATTCCACTCTTGATACTCCAGTTGTTTTATCAAGTAAGCTTCCTTTATATTCTACTGAAGTATCTAAAAAACTTGATTTTGAAGAGTTTCATGTTGAATACTCTTCCTTTGAAACTGAATTGAAAGAAGAAAACATTGATATTTTCTCTTCCCTTGATATTGAGAAGTGTTTCAGTCTTGATAGTTTTGAATATTTCCCTACTTTAGGTTTTTCTACACCTCTTTCTGTTAAAAAAAATTCTTCCAAAGAAGTAGGAACTTCATATCCCTCTCAGGATTTACCATCCTTTTCCTAGACTCAAACTTCTATTGTAAAAACTGAAACCCCCCCTTCATCCATTCCTTCGTCTCCAACTCTGGACATAGACAAGTCTCCTTCTCCTTCTTGTTCACCAAGAATCCAAAATCAAATGGTAGTTGTTAACCCCCCTGCAAATAGGATGGATGCCATAGTGGCTACAAGATATGATCCTCTACTCTTACCTCAGCCACTGAATGCTCTTCCCCCTAGATATTATTTGAAATACATTCCTAAGTTCATGGGAGAAGAAGATGTAACAACTGAGGAACATCTTGCTACTTTCTACAGCTATGCAGATAACCAAAATATTGAAAATGAGGATATTTGGATGAGGGTTTTCATCCAAATCTTATTTGGTGAGGCTAGGAAGTGGTTCAAGGGTCTTGCCCCTAGATCCATTACTGGTATTGAGGCATTGGATGAAGCCTTATTAAGGCATTGGGGTGACAAAAAGGAGTTTTTGTACTACATCACCGAATTTGGATCTTTGAAAAGGAAAGAAGGAGAGTCTATATCTGACTTTTCTAAAATATTTAACAAAATGTACAAGAAGATCCCTGATGAGATCAAACCCACTGAAACCATGGAAACAATAACTTATTCCGGTGCATTTGATTCTGAATTTTGCTTGAAGGTCACCTTCTTTGGTTCACATGCAAGATGTTGCCTTAGAGGTAGAATCCAACATAGTGGCATCAGATAAGCTCAGAGGGAAATATGATAGGGATAGGAGAAAAAACAAAGCTAAATCTTCAACTTTTGATTCCTCTATTGTCCATTCTCAAGTAGATAAGCTGACCAAATTATTAAAATCTCTCTCCACTAAAATTGAGAAATTAAAATCAGAAGGGAAACAGACATATAGAAATGGTCAAAACAATGATAACAAAGGTAACTACAGGAGACCAAAAAATGCTCCCCAAATATTTCCTAGGGATCCTAGAAATAGAGAAATATGATCAGAGGGTACAAGCTCCTTTGCAAAATAATTTAATGACTGATGAAGAAGAAGAGGACGTTGAAGCTGATCCTGAGATTCACTGCTTAGGTGATACTTCCCCATCCCCACACTTGACTCAATCCTCTTATGAGAAATATTTAATGGATATTCAAATTAATGAGTTAAGCGAGGGAGAGAAAGCAAAGGAAAATCCTAGTATATATAATTTGAGATCTAAGAAGAATGTAGAAAAAATTGATGCCCCTAATCAGCCTCTTTAGAAAGAAGATTTTGCCAAGGCTGTCACAGTGAGCAGCAAGGAAAAAGAATCTCAAAACCCACAAATTCTATTCAGAGATCCTCCTCCTGAAAACAAAGAGATTTTGAAGCCTTCCCCTTCCTCCAGTTTTGAGAATGAGATCCAGTAAATAAAAATCCCTGTACCTTTTTTGGAATTGATAAAAAATGATGATTTTAAAAAATATTTATCCAAAATGTTACAGCCAAAATCATCTCCAAATGCCACTGATTCCATAAATCTACAAGATGAAAAACCAGTAGTGATTTTAGGTCCTTTGATAGAAGATAGAGATGACTCATCCCCACCTTTCTATACTTCACTGAATATACATGATAAGGTGCTACACAATTGTCTCATGGATTCAGGGGAATCCCACAATCTTATGCCAAAATCTGTTATGGATGAACTTGGGTTAGAAGTCACAAAGACCTATCATGAATTATAGTCTTTTGACTCAAGAAAAGTCAAGTGTCTTGGAGTCATTAAGGATATGGTGGTGACCTTATTTCAGCTGCCCATGAAGAGTATACTTATGGATATCATAGTTGTTGATGTTCCCCCCAAGTTTGGTATGCTCTTGTCAAGATCCTAGATAAAAAGACTTGGGGGGACCTTGTAGATGGATATCTCTTACGCTACTATACTTCTTTTTGGGGGAGAGCATAGAAGACTTTACCGGGAAGCTCAATTGGCTTACATCATTAGTGATGAAGCAAATACCACCAATCACCCTGTTTTTTCTTTTGATACAGATCTGGGATCTAGTATTTTGCACTAGAGAAGAGAATACTATGTATGATTCTTTGGTTGTATCAGCAAGAAAATTCAGAATTCCTATACCACCAAAAATCAAGTATGATGTAGAAGTCAAATACAGGCCTTCTATACCGAACAATGTAAAATATTGGAATGTGTTCGAAGATGATTTAGAACTTAAAAATTTTCTTGAGACTATTGATGAATTTTCTGCATTACACATTGATCAAGATCATGATTCATAAGTCACTCCTCATGTTGATGTTTTCCTCAATAAAATTTCTAATCATCATATTGTGCAACTTCCTAGTAATCATATACCAAAGGGATTGGTTCCTTTGGAAAGATTATTTGACGAGAATTATGTGGCTTTGAAAGGGAAGGTATCCACTAATGATGCAGATATAACTGAGAGCAATGTGGGCACTGAAAGGGATCCAAAATATGTCAAACTATCAAACATCCTATCAGAAAAGTAGAGGGCAGAATACACTAAGTTGTTGAAAGAATTTGCTGATGTATTTGCTTGGACTTATGAAGATCTCAAAACTTATGACACAGGCATAATAGAGCACAAGATCCCATTAAAAGGAAACACCAAACCCTTCAGGAAAAAGTTGAGGCAAATCAATCCTATGTTGCTGCCTGTCATGGAGAAAGAAGTTAAGAAGCTTTTAGATGAAAAAATTAGCATTCCTTTCAGGTATTCTGAATGGGTAGCCAATTTGGTCCCAGTAAGAAAAAATAATGGAGAAATCAGACTTTGTGTTGATTTTTGAAATCTGAACAGGAGCTCAAAGAAGGATAATTATCCTTTACCCAAGATGGAGCACATATTACAGAAGGTGACAGGAGCAGCCAAGATGTCTATGGTTGATGGATTTTCCAGATACAATCAGGTAACTATTCTGCCAGAAGACAAGGAGAAGACGGGCTTTACCACTCCTTGGGGGACATTTATGTACGCCAATATGCTCTTTGTCTTGATGAACACAGGGGAAACTTTTCAACGAGCTATGGACATAACATTTATTGGATAAAAGGATAAGTTTGTTGTTATCTATTTAGATGACATAACTGTGTATTATCAGTCTGATAAGGAACACTGTGATCATTTAAGAAAGGTTTTCTTGAAATGCAGAAAATTTGGCCTCTCTTTGAATCCGAAAAAATCATTGTTTTCCATGAAAGAAGGAAAATTATTGGGGCATATAATGTCAGCTGAAGGGGTAAGGATTGATTCCAGTAGGGTTGAGGCTATACAAACTTTGTCACTCCCTATATCTAAAAAGGAGGTACAATCGTTTCTGGGAAAAATCAACTTTTTGAGAAGATTTGTGTCAAATTTTGTTGAGTTAGTTAAGTATATCACAATCATGCTGAGGAAGGATAGTGAAAACAAATGGAATTTTGAGGCCCGTGATTCTTTTGATCAAATAAATAAAGCCTTGACAGAAGCCCCGATTCTTGTCAGCCCCGACTACTCCAAGGAATTTCTTATTTTTTCTTTTGCCTCTTTTGATACAGTAGTAGCAGTCCTATTGCAGAAGAATGTTGAAGGCTTAGAGCAGCCCATTGCCTTTTTCAGTAGGGCATTGAGAGATGCAGAACTAAAATATGGCATTATGGAAAAACAAGCCTATGCATTGGTTAAATCTCTTAAGTCCTTTAGAGTTTATGTTCTGCATTCAAGATTTATTGTTTATGTCCCATCAGCTATTGTAAAAGAAATTCTTATTCAGCCTGATATAGATAGAAAAAGAATCAAGTGGATTGTTAAACTACTTGAATTTGATTTGGAGATTAGGCACACAAAATTGGTTAAAGGCCAGGGTTTGGCCAAGCTCTTGGATGAATCAAATTTCTCAGCATTGGGGGTGAATTTCATTCACTCATGTTCAGAAAATCAGCATGCTAAGATGAATGATAAAGGTGCTCAAGTCATTTCTACATTGGACAATTGCAGCTGGTTCAAAGAAATTATTATTTTTCTACAAAATTTACAGCCCCCGAGTGGTATGGAAAAGAACAAGTTGAGGGCCTTGAAACTAAAATCAATAAAGTATTGCCTTCTTGATCAAATTTTGTATTGGAAGGATCCATTAGGATTTCTTTTGAGATGCCTAGATCCCCAAGAAGCCCAAAAGATTATGTCTGATTTTCATGACAGTTTATGTGGGGGGCATCATTATTGGAGAACCACGACATACAAGATCCTTAGAGATGGGTACTTCTAGCCTAGTTTGTTCACTGATGTTTTTGCTAATATCAGAGCCTGTGCTAAGTGTCAAAAGTTCTCTGGAAAGTAGCAACTTAAGTATTTTCCATTGAAGCATGTGGTAGCCTTAGGACCCTTCCAGCAGTGGGGCCTAGATTTTATCGGGAAAATCCATCCCGCTTCTAGTGGTCAACATAGATGGATATTGACTACTACAGATTAGTTTACTAAATGGATCAGAGCTATTCCCACAAGGAATCCTTCACATAGAGTGATCATTGGTTTCCTGGAAGACATCATAGCAAGGTTTGGGTGTCCTGACAGAATCATCACTAATAATGCTGCATCGTTCAAGGATGAACCTTTAATTCAGTTCTGTGAACAATTTAGGATCACTTTGATTCATTCTACCCCTTACTATTTGCAGGGAAACAGGCTTGCAAAATCATCGAGCAAAATCATTATAAAGATCATTAAAAAGCTGTTAGAGGATAACAAAAAGGCATGGGATTTGAAACTCAAATTTGCTCTATGGGCTGATAGAGTGATAGTGGAAAGGTCCTTGGGAGTTTCCCATTTCCAGTTGGTATATGGAGTTGAGGTAGTTTTTCCTTCTCATCTTGCCTTACCTGTGGAAAAATTCTTCCAATATTATCAAGGGGAACCTAATCATATGATCAGAAGGATTCAACAGCTAGTTGAAGTGCAGCAAACTTGGGAGCAGATTGTAGACAAAGCAGCTGACCATTAACTAAAGATTAAGCGGGTTTTTGAAAAAAAGGTGAATAAAGAGGACTTTCAATTGGGTGATTTGGTGCTCAAATGGGATGCACCAAAGTAGGATAAATGCAAGCACGGTAAATTTGAATCTTTATGGATGAGTCCTTTCAAAATATCTGAGGTATTCTCTAATAACACTTTCAAGTTGCAGAATATGGAGAATGAAGAGGTTTTTGGTGGCCCTGTCAATGGGCATTTCCTGAAAAAGTACTTTTATTAAGCCTTCAGTGGGTCTTTATGTCATTGTAAATATCATTCTATTTTTATTTTTGTTTCAATAACTGAACCCATAGCCCTAGGATAAGCCACTGAATCTACTCATTCTTGGCAGCCTATAGGGGGCATGACATCCCTTGTGGAGCTAATGTTATCACACTAAATTGCCTTGGGTCTTTTTAGTTTGTTTGTGATCCTTTTTTAAGCCTTATATTTTAATTTTTTCTTTTAAGGTCTCAATCCCTTTAAAATTTATGATTTGTAGGACCCCTTAGATAATTAAAGTTTTTGAGTCTTAGCTCTAATTTGATCCTCAAATTCATTTTTGATCCTTAAACCATTTCTAGCTCATGTTTTATTTTGGTCCCCTTCATGATTTGTCCCTAGGTTGATCCCTCCCATGACTAGATTGATGTGACACTCCTCTCTCCTCACTCATGACCTCATAGGCATACCTCAACGTCCTCTCTTACCTTTCTAATCACATTTTGAAGTGGATGCGTTGCCTACTGATCAGGTAGTTCTGTAGTGCCTATCACATTCATCACACTTCCACCCCGAGCCATGATTGCCACGACTGATGTCATGTCCCTTGTTTTCAATGCCAGAAGTTGGTTAAAGATGCCTTCAAAGATATTACATTTATGATCTTTGGTAATCGTTTCTAATTCGAAAGAATCAATAGTGCTACACTGCACAAATTCATAGGCTCTAATCAGGCGACCGCATGTCAACCAAATCCGATGCTGAGAAATATTCCAGAACCGAAGTTCTCTCAAATTTCATCCTAATATTGCGTTGAAGATCTCAACATGTTTCTACTCTATAGGTTTCCCATGTTTCCTCCTCTGCATATTAAATTTTTACAGAAAGTTTGTGCTCAGGTTTTGGTTTGCTAAGTTTGTACAGCGGTAAAGGATCCATCTTTGTATGATAGCTTCACCTCCTCTCTTTTTCAGTATTGTAAACCTCATGGCATGTATATGAGTCGGATTATTGTTTCCTACCTTAGCCATCGAAGTTTCAAGCTCTTGACTAGTCTATCCTCTCTGTATGCGTTGTGCTACCCAGAGGCACTTCTTAACCTCTCATTGCTTCCCCTGCCTCCTTTCGTCTCAAAATCAAACATTTTACTCAGTTGCATAGGGTTAGCCTTGTATATTTGAAACCCCATTCAAAGCCTTCTTGATCATTACCATCCCTTAATCCTTTCAAGAGCCCTCATTCTAAGTCATGGAGACCCCTAAATCGAAGAAGGTACACAAAGGAGGAAATATAGTTAGGACAGAACCGGTGGACATGTATATTTTTTATATAGATCCCATGGAAAGATAGGCCTTTCAAAGAGTAGGGTGCCTCTCTTTCTATCAGAAAATGCAGAGAGGCCACCCAAAGGTAGAAAAAGAGTTTGCATTACATTTTGATGGTAGGAAAACCAAGGTTGGGGATTTGAAATTTGAGGTAACTGAAGCCTCTATATCAGCTGCAACAGGGATCCCCATTATAGGTAAAAAGTTGTTCAAGGCCATGGTTTTGAGTTCATCCTTTTCTAAGGATCTCTTTAACCCTGAATATCAAGCCAATGAATTGTCTAATAGTATGCCAAGAAGTCAATTGGTTGAACAGTTTGACAAAGTATTGAATATCATACAGAGATATTTTACTTGTGAAGGGAGATTTAACACATTGTACCATTACCACATTGTTGGTCACTATAATTGATTATTTAATTTAAACAATCAAGTGCTACATAAATTGTCAACCAAGGGAAGTCTGTTTATTTCAAAGGTAACCACGCACTATATATGCTCAATTTCAAAACTTCCCAAAGCAGGAACCTTTAACACTAGTCTCTGATTAGCACACTCATGGAAATAATTGAAGGCTAACTAATTCTAACAGAGAACAGGACCCTATTTCCTTCCCAAAGTAAGAACCTTCAGCACTAGTCTCTGATTAGAAAGATTTCATAAATTCATCACACAATATTGCTAACTAAAATGATTAACAATTACCCAAGCATGAACCACATGAAAACACTGTAACGTTCAGTAAAACATAATTCTAAGAAGACAGAGTTCAATAGTGTTTCAGCAAAGCAGAATTCATTAAAGTAGTGTTTCAGCAAGACAAGAATCAATCAAGGCATAAATAGAGATCACACTAACACGCTATAAAACTAACGGGTGAATATTGTGAAGAAGGTGAGCCCTCCCTTCTCACAAGATTCCCCTGAAACGAAGAGGCTAGAGAAAGATGCTCAAAACAATCTTTTATTCATCTATCAATGTATCATATTACAATCTGAAAATGAAGTACGTCTTTCTCTGTAAACCCTTCTTACTACAAAAACTGGAGATCCCTCTCGAATGGTGATTTCTCTTATTTAAAGAGAGAATACCTTCGATACAATTGATCAATAAATTACAGGTGTATATCTGAGTCCTATTCTTAGTCAGATCGAATTTCTAAACTGGAATAGGATATCCTAGT
Organism: Picea abies; assembly: GCA_900067695.1. Classification (NCBI taxonomy): domain Eukaryota; kingdom Viridiplantae; phylum Streptophyta; class Pinopsida; order Pinales; family Pinaceae; genus Picea; species Picea abies. The sequence continues at coordinate 3,827 of CBVK0102249721.1, read as the reverse complement.
CTCCCGCAACAGAATGCTATTACGAGTGTTGAGTGAGGTGTTGTTGTTATGGCTGGAGTAACAACTCTTTCTTGTTACTACTGTTGTATGTTGTTTCGACATCACAATTCACGGGCCGTTTCAGCCACAGGATTTGCGTTCTGACTGTTTCAGCATTCAGGCAACAACGATGGTTGATTCTTGGCTCATGGTGCAACTGTTGTAGTCAATCTATGTGAGTTGTTGTTAACCGCGGACTACGTAATGGCTTCCTCTATGTTTCAGCATCGTTGATCGTGGACTGTGTAACAACTTTCTCTGTGTTTCAGCATCCTCGATCATGGACTGTGTAACAACTTCTGTGTTTCATCATCGTTGACCATGGACTGTGTAACAACTTCTGTGTTTCAGCATCGTCGACCATGGACTATGTAACAACGTTTGTGTGTTATTGTTCCAACAACAGGCCTCAAATGCTAATCTACAGTTTGAACTTTTTTAGCACTTATACATTTCTAATCAATGGTTAAGTACGAGAGTGATGTAAAATTATATGCAAAACAGATTAAACATATAGTAAAGAGAAGAGACATATAGTAAAGAGAAGAGATGTTGTATACCTTTGGAAAGATAGGATAAAGTGATAATATGAGTTTAAATGTGAGTGAACAAGAGTGTAATGGTGGCAAAAAGTATGGGAAAAAAGGTACATTGTGTGGTCCTAACAATGATCATTGTGACAATCAGGACAGTAGAAGAGGCTTATCACGTTGCTCTGAAAGTTGAAGAGAAATTGGCCCGAAAACAAGGTCAAAGGGGCAGAGGTAGAAGTCAAAGCAGAGGTAAGGAAATTTCACAGGACAGAGTACATAAGCCCAAGTGTTAGCACTAGGAGTCACCTTTATATTGCATGGAAGGAAAGCCCAATATCCATCAAGTTATAAGTGAATGTAAGGGTGTTTAAAGGGTCAAATAGAAAAGGACTCAAGTGATAATGTTCTAACTCGGATAACATGGCTAGAATACACCAGCAATTAAGGTCTTGACTAATTTCAATAAGCAATTTGGGAATAAGTATGAATAGAGGGAAGACTTGACTGAGAGAAGTGTAGGGGCTGTTGTAAACATCAGGTCAACAAGAGCCTAAGGAGGAAAGCTTCTTAACACAATATCTTCTTGAACTAAGAAACTAAGGAAGCTAAATAAACATCATGATAACATAATGATCAAACATCCATCACAACATCACCACAATCATTCATGTGAATCATTCAAAGAATGAACATTTAGCATTAGAAGTAAATAAGCTGAAAGAGAAGCTGATTTCTATTAGTCAAAATGTCTTAAGTCCAGTACATCACTAGATCACAGTTACTTCATCAAAATATTACAGTCTAAGGGAGCCTTGCTCAACCATCCGAACCTACTAAATCAATTGATCTATCTATTTATAACAAAAGGGAGTTAACATCTCGAGGTATGAGTTGACCTCCTTCCCTTGAAAAAATCTAAACATTTATTTGATCTATAATGATCAAACATCCATCACAACATCACCACAATCATTCATGTGAATCATTCAAAGCATGAAAATTTAGCATCAGAAGCAAATAGAATGAAAGAGAAGTTGATTTTTATTAGTCAAAAAGTTATAAGTCCAGTACATCACTAGATCACAGTTACTTCATCAAAATATTATAGTATAAGGGAACCTTGCTCAACCATCCGAACCTACCAAAGAAAATGATCTATCTATTTATAAAAAAAGGGAGGCAATAGATGGAGGTACGAGCTGGCCCCCTTCCCTTGAAAAACTCTAAACATTTATTTTCTCTAACAACTTATCTAACCATCTATGCTTTAAAACAAGAAAATTTCGGTGACTAATCTAACTGAAATTCAAACTGAATTGATTCCCTTTTGTTGCACAACTCCTTGTTTTCCATGTGTCATTCAAGGCATGTGGTTTTCTTCATAATTCCAACTACTGCTTCTCCATCCTTATCCATCATCAATTTATCCAAAAGTTGTTAGCTTGGTCCTCCTAGATCCCTGGTCTTTATTGGCAGCTTCCTTGGGTAGAAAAACTGGGTAGCGCACTACAAGGAGAAAAGGTAGCACCTGTACATAGCATAACTATGTTGCATATGTGTACAGACTCTTCTCTCTATGAAATATTAGGTAGTTCTTGTGTGTTGCACCTCTATGCCAACCTTTACCCTCAGTGAAATATTCGGTAGTGCCTCTGTGTTGCACTTGTGTGCCAATTATTTGCCCTCTGTGAAATATTAGGTAGCGCCATTGGGTAGCACCTCTTACGTTGTGTCTGTGTGTAGGTTTGGGCAGCATTACAAAAATGCAATGTCTTCTATCCTTGAACATGTGTAGAGTAATTTATAGTTTTTCATGATGACAAAACCGTTTTAATAAAGAGCCTTGACTGCACAATAGGTAGTTCCTTCTACCAATGAGGAAGCTAGCACTTAGCAAAAACCCAAAACCCAAATAGTTAAGCGCTTAGAAGCTTGTATAGATGGTAGAGATAATATTTGTATATTGGTTAACCCTCCCAAAAAGATGCATCCTCAAAAATGGGACTTACCTTTACCATCTATTTTGTCATTTTGACACTTAACCTCATACTCTTTCTGGTAGAAAGAGGATCTTCAATTGACACAGTAGAATTCTTCTTCTTAGCATTGCAGGCTTCTTTGGTATGGCTCCTTAGTTGTTGGTTTGTCATCTTCAATAACAGCTTCAACCAACACCTGTATACTTCTTTGGGTTACCTCATCTTGAAAATGCTTCGGCTCTGCCTTTAGCTTCCTGTTATGAAATTGGAAGCCTTTGTTCTACCTATAGAGATTCCTAAGTTGTCTATGAAGGGGCTAGGCCCTCCTTGCTACAAATCTTGCCAAGTAAAGGGTGTGACTGTAACCATCCATGAGATCTTTCATCTGAGCCAAGTTGACCTTATCTTTTGCTTTAAGATGAGCTATTTATTTTCTTGCATCTCTAAGTTGTTTGATAAGTCTTTTGTAGGTATGACTGTCAGGAGGAATAGTGGCATGTACAGTCTCACTAGGATTTTTCTCAGACTCCTCTTCCTCCTGCATGGGAAGTGAATTTCTACCTCATCAATTTCCTTGATGACTTTACTTTTGTTCGTCTTTCTCAACACATGGGTTTCATCTTTTCTTTTAATAGGTTTCTCAATTCCTTTGTCAAAGGTTTCATATTTACTCTCCAAAGGTATTTTAGTACCTTTATCCTTACCCTTATGTACAGGGGTTTCTTGTTTCCCTTAAGTAGGCTAAGAACTACCTTTACCCTTCTTCCTCTGAATAAGGGTTTCTAATTTTTCCTCCACAAGCTTTTCAATGCCTTTTGAAATGTCTTTTACCTTTGATTTCAATTGCTAGAGGAGAAGAGGGAAAGAGGAGCTTCTTCCCTTTCTTGGATGCAACTTTGGTAGAAGAAGGCACCTCTTCTAACCCTGGTGGAGGAGGTGGTGAAAAATATCTGTGTGGGTGACAAAGGACTTGCCTTCTATGATTGAGGAGTTGGTGCTATATCCAACTTGAAATGAGAGGTAACCACCAAATTTTCCCATGAAATCTCTTTCTTACCCAATTCCTCAGAGACTAGCATTTTGATTAATCCAGAGTGGAAAAGGATAGAATCCACATCCTTGGATTTGGCTTGAACCCTATCTGACATTTTACCTATGCTTCTTAATAGGTAATAGGGAATATTCATCTCAACCTTACTAGTACAATGCAACAATGACCTTATGTGTGTTAGGACCACACAATGTACCTTTTTGCCCATACTTTTTGCCACCATTA
>CBVK0102249720.1:0-12637 GCA_900067695.1 Picea abies | reverse complement strand
TTGTTATTATGCTCATGTTTTCTTTTAGTTTTTGTTTAATTCTTGTTAATAGCTTAGTTGTTTCTTTCTAACCTTTTACCATACAGATGTCATGACTAGCAGAGCCCAACTAGGCATGTAAGCACTCACTTTTTTCTCACACATCGACGAAAAGAGTGCAAACAATAGTGTGTTTCATTTTCTTGTCTTCTTTGATACCCTCATAATCGAAATATTTATCCATAGCTCTAAACTAATCTAGCAGCTCTTCAACATCCAAGTTTCCTTCATACATCGGGATGTCCATTTTTTTCTCTGGCCCCTATTCTTGCAACAAATTTGAATAGACGTTCCTCTGCAGCACCTTCGGATACAACTTCTTCTTCAGCTCTGGCTTCATTATCGCTTTCTACTTCACTGATATCTCCAGTATCATTCATTCATCTCTATTTTGTCTCCATAGCATCCAATCAAGCATGAATTTATCTCATTTCCCTTTCCATGGCTGGATCGGACATGGGTCTCTCTTGACGTCTTCTTAGCGGCATTGTTTCAATCTGTCCACATAGAATTAAAATCACAATTGTTGTCTGTCTTCACTTTACAACAAACAAAATTGGTTAGCTCTGATACCACCTGACGCAACACCCCTACCTCAGCAGGGTCTTCTTGACCTCTCAATTTTTATCTATTTCTTTATCCTTGAGCCAAAATGGCTCTTCAATTCCCTGCTGGAATCCTACGACTAAATCCATAGGTCCTTGTGTGAACCCTGCCTATATGAACTAGCACTAGGCACAAGCTCTTCTCTCACACGACCACGACACTGTTTTTGTGGCCTACACCAAAAGGAATTTCATGACTCACGACCTCGGGAATATTGATGTGATACAAACCCAATGCTCCAACTTCTGAAACCCCTAAATCTGGCTAAGGGCCTAACAAGAACTACCCTTCTCTCTTATGTCCATGTCGTGACCTTCCACTAGGGACTAGATCCCAGCTCCCAAATATTTCAGGACTTCATGATTCAGAGAATCAATGAACATATATTCCTTCACTTCCAAATATCTGATCCCCAAAGAACCAATCACTCCAGATCTATGGTCTAGATCCTCCACTAACTAACGACTCTGATTAAATCGACAATTCGCCTTTCACAACTTTGGAAAGTCGTCACCTTTATTTTCCCAATGGCTGAAACCCTGAAACCCTTGGGGGTCAGATCAATGACCCCTACCTCTCTTGATCTTTCGAAATATGAATGAATCTCATCTTTATCCTCCTCGCAACTCTACTTGATCCGATGACTCTTGGAAAAACAACGCTTCTCCCTCTAGGATTTCCACCATCTGTTCAAGCTCTCAAGACTCCTGGCCAAATAACTTGGCGTTATTCCTCCTGAGCCTGGTTTTTTGTGAGGCGAATTCGACCCTCATTCTTCCTTTGAACTCCTCGAAGTCTCTATCCCTCCTGAGCTTGTTTCTTCACTACAAACTCAAGGATTCTAAGGAATTCCTGAATGCACTCCTTGTGGCTCTCACGATAGTCTCTGATTAACTGATATCTTCCAACTCTTCGCCCTCCTTGCGATAGAATTTCTTCAACCACTCACTTGGTTAGAAAATTCTCAGACTTAAATCTGGCATGCACACACCTTACAGGGCTCTATGTAATACTTGCACTACTACTGGTATGAGAACAACTCTATCTCTCCTGAGCTTCTCTAAGGTAAAACTTAGAACCTCGTCAACACACTCCTTGTGAATATTCACTACACTCCTTGCAGGAATTCTCAGGAAGAGAAACAATTGAAACTCATACTCTCCCTCTCACAGACTTGATACATTCAACATGAAATCATACACATAAAAGCATTGAAACAAATGCATAACAGATCATATAAGCAAACTGTAAACATACCATTCAATAGATGCAAACAGTATCCATAACAACACCATGAATTTGAGTCAAAGAATTCTTATATTAACTCAAGTGCTTCTGTACATGAGTTCTATAGAAACAACTATCTACTTGTACAACTTCTACAAATTCGCTACTCTTCTATGCTCTCCTGCTCTCTCTTTCTCTATTGTTTCTAACAACTACTCTAAGAATAATGATACAATACAATACATACGAGGGGATTTCTCGATTTTTCTCTCCTACTACTCAAGCTATCTAATCGAATTAAAGCCTGCATATACTTTACATTCATTACATTAATTGTCTACAACTGGTAGATGAGGGCAATGCTCAAGATCTGCGTTACAATTACCAAACCATAAAAGAAGATATATATTTTCCAGATATTACATAAATTCTTCATCTTTTCAAATTCAAATCCTCCTCAAAACGCATGTTGGTGCATATCTAACTATCCTCCACTTTTTCTCTTGCTTATGATGCTCCTTCATAAGGATGCTGCACAATTCAGTTACAATCTACAAAAGAGTTATGCAAAGGGCTACAGTGCGTTCGAATTGATGAATGGAAAATAACCCATTATCACACACACAGTGATGCAAGGCTATTATGGGATGAACCCATCAAATTTAGGCTTCATGATAGGTTGTGAGGATTTGTTGGATTTGGCTCGTGCACATTTGATGAGTGTGAAAGAAAGGATGAATCATTGGGTAGATCAGGAAAGGCGAGATGTGAAGCTCAACGTAAGTGATCAGGTCTTCATCAAGTTGGGTAGGAAATAATTCATGCCACCTATCAGGATGTCTCCATCATTGGTGTGGAAGTTTGAGGGTCCTTTCAATATACTTGAGAAATTTAGGGAAGTCACTTATAAGTCAGAGTTTTCGTTTCACATGAGATAACATTATCCTATTTTTCACATCAGTCAATTTAAACCATGGAGAATGGATGTGGAGGACCCATAGAGAACTAATTCCACCCGTGGTCCAACAATGATTGTTGATCGACAAGAGTTGGAGGTTTATGAGATATTGGCATACATAATGATAAGAATTGGTAATAATCATTAGTCTGAGTATTCCATTCATTGGAAAGGAGGATCAGAAGAAGATGGTAGCTAGGAAAGGGAAGAAGCACTGTGGAAATGGAATCACAAGATCCACGAGTTCACGGTGAAGCAAAAGAGAGCTCACGCACAGAGATTGTCAAGGATGACAATGACTTGGGGTCAGGGAGGGCATAGCACCTATGGTAAAATGGGAAAGTGCACATTAAAACACCATGTTCCCATCCATAGTGAGGCCACCAAATGGACCTATGATGAGAGCACTCGATCCACCAAAGGGACAAAATGAACTTATAGAGGTGTGCACGGTCGTCTTGGGAGCTCACACCATGCCAAGGGGTGCACACCATACCAAGGGGCACACACCAAGATGAATTAATCCAGATGTAATCCAAATACAATTTTGATGGAATGGGCGTTAAGGGACTTGTTGCGAAAATATTCCCCTATGGACAAGTGAACTTTCCCTTGGATTACTAACCCCTATACCAAGACAAAAACAATCATTTAAACACTACCATTATTGTAAACTCATTTTTCTTATTTAAAAAGAGAGGAGAAGGTAAATTAGGATGTACTTTGTTTATGATGTTTGTCCTAGCTTCTCGATCTAATTCCTAGTGCAAATCAATACCTGCAATGAACAACAAGAAATGAGCGACTTCCTTTTGCTCTAATGGATTAGGAAAATCAAATTCATCTATGAAAATTAGATTAAACATAGACAAGCACATGAAACCACAGGCTTGGAGGAAATATGCCAAGTATATTAGATGATAACTTCAATAATAAACTTACAATATATAGATGACATTGCAACAACCTCTCCAAGTCCTCCTCATCCAACCCTTGCTCAAGAGATCCATAATCAAAATAACAATGCTTTTCTTATTTTTTCCTCCTTGTTCACCATGGAAATGCCTCCATTTATAAGCTTTGAGAGGCTCAACTACCTTGGGTATATTTGAAATTAGTTGAGGATATGGCTCCAAGAGTTGTGATATCTCCCTTACATGCATCCCTGGAGTTATATTTGAGCCAAACCAAATCGATCCATCCATAACTGTCTTTAGAAGAAAATCGGATTTCTTCCAAGATTTCCTCAACCAACTCAACACTCCCTTAGAATGGTCAATAGAGAGCTACAACTCCCCCCCTAATATGGAAAAATATCATTATCTCTCCCTGTGTATGAGGAGGAGAGTGTTGATCTTCCCAAAAGTTTCCAAGATGAGAAATTCCCATGGAAAAGAAAATGTTCTGACTGTCAAATGATGGGGCTTATTCTTCTAACATGTTATAGGGGTTGTATCAAGTGTTTTCATGGTGTCGTTCATGATGCAACACTTATGAAAAGAGAATGTGACACTTAGACACTTGCAAAAAAAGTGCAACACTTACGACAATGAGAATGTAAAACTGTTGAAGTGAGGTATTTTGATGTGTAACGGATTTCCCCCCAAAGTGTGAAGTCAGAAGATGAATGTTGATGGCCAAAACACTTTGTAGATTCTTCTAAGAAAGGGTATGGAGTTGGGGAACCTGATAGAAGCTACAGAAAACCATCAAAAAATGTTAATATGTGTTCCATTCTTGAGGCCTACATACCTATGCTCAGACTACAAGTGACTCAAAGTATGGCCACCAATAAATACACTGTGGATCCATGATGATATTGACTAAGGATATGGCCACCAAAGATACAATGTGGATCCATACCTCTATGACATGAACTGATCATAGCCATGAAAAATACACAGTGGAGCTACGATGTGATAAAACATATCCACAAACCAATAAAATGTGGATCTATGTGACAACATATATATATCAACATGCTCAAATGATCTTCTTCGATCTTGGGCAAAGAAGATAACAAAGTGAATGTTCAACCCAGGGTATTTGTCACAATCTCGATGTAGTATGAATCTATCCATCTGAATAGATTATATGATGTCAAACATGGTAGAAACCACTTGATTACTGGTCATTGAGGTATATCGTTAACAAGTGCGAGATAAATCACCATTGATGCCATTGATTTTGATGATTTTCAAGATACTTTTAAAGTACAATCCATCGAATGTCAAAAATGAGTTGAAGTCGAACATTCATGGAATCATTCGATCATGGGTCATTGATGAATAGCCATTGGTGAATGCGAGGAGGCCTTTAATTGAGGTATGTAGGTCCCAAGGTACTGATGTGTTCCTAAGTCTATTTCCCAGATAATTTGTTGAATTCGAAAGAAAAAAGACTCATCGAAGGAAGGCATTGATGTATCCCCCATTAGTCGACACGAAACTTGTCACAGGAAGACGATAAGATATAGTAGATAAAAATGGACCGACACAGGTATGGAAACTGGTAAATTTGTGGATGGTTGACTTTTGAGGCAGAAACCTCCCTTGAACACTGAGGCACAGTGTAAGACTTGGCAACATAAACACATAGTGAACCAAAACATAATGCAATGAGTGTTGAGGCATTATTTGGATGGGTCAAAGGAGTAGAAAGACTCATAGGATTGGTTCAGTGTGGAGTTTTAATGGATTATTCAAGTGTATGGTAAAATTGAAAACAAGTGGCGTGTTTATGGGATACTACAAGAGCTACCTAAAAATATTTCAAGAAACTTGACCCACTTCCTTCATTTTTTTCCCCACCCAGACAGATGAGTACCTCTTTTTTATTTAACGATCTCAAGGAGGATAACACATGCTCAATATAACTCACCTTCGGTAAGTTCATCTTCCTTTATTTAACAAACTAGAATAAGTAAGGGTCCGTCCCCATATGGGCCCTTAAATGTGTAATTTTGCGAGTCCATAAAAGTAAAACTCGGTTGTTTTCCATGTTTAGGGAGTTTGAAAATAACTTAAAGAAGCCTCCGCATTTGTCCTTTTTCATGAATTTAGTCTCTAAGATCAGAAAAAGTATAAAACAATACGATGGAGAACTCTTCTAGTCAAGATTGACTAGAGTGTTCCTTTTTCGTAGTTAGTCTGTTGGGACCAAAAAAGTGATAACCTACTGCCCAACAAATGTCTCTTCATATTTTAATGAGTGCAAAGTATGACAAAGTTTTCTCAATAACGTCACAAGGTCATCAAAGAATTTATTCTTCATAAAATCATGCATAATCAAGTTGTTATGGGAAGAAAATGTTAGCAGCTTCTTTAAAAATGAAAAAAAATAAAAAATAAACTTTATAAAATGTGAAAAAGGAGGTGAAAATGAATAAATTTGGATATATAAAAAATCAACTAGGGAAAAAAATCATTCTCACCTTTTTGTTTTACTATTTTCCTATTTCTTTTGAGTTTTTTCCCCTTTTGGAGTGATTTTCGAGCATTGATTGCAAGAGATGTAGGTGACCATTTTCAATTTCATCTGGATCAGGTTGGTTCTATGATGTTTCTCATTCATTTACATGTTTTTTTATTCAATTTCATCCTTTAATTTATGGGCTTGGGCTCCTTGGAAATCCATAGAGTGTTGAACAAGATCGATGCTCCCTCAAGTAATCGAGGGGAGCGTCGATCGATATTTCAACGCCCTAGTATGTGAATTTGGGGAGTGCTAGGCGCAATGTTATTATTATTATTATTATTATTCTAGAGAAAGGAAATTATTTTCTTTGAAAATTTATCTAATGATGATTAATTCATGAATTTGTAGGTTTTCACATAGCTAATAATGATTGAATGGAAATAATGTGAACATGAATTTGATGACATCGATGCCTTACAAGATCCTCAAGCGAGGGAAGCCTTACAAAACTGTGGCTTGCTAAAGTACTTCAAGCTCCAAAATATGAGGAAAGACATTCTTTACTCGAGTATTTGATCAGGTTATGGGATAATGACGAGAAAGCATTCCGAATAGGACCACACATGATTGATATTGACATGGATGATGTGTATTTCCTGATGGGGCTCTTGAGGAGAGGAACACATATTCTCTTGTCAGGACATTGGTCCACTCCATGACCAATAGAGGCATATGTTTCCCAGTACTGCATACTAGGGTCATGCTTGGTAGGAAGGAGGATTGTCAGAAAATAAGTGACAGATTTATCTCTTTGATCCACTCTCTTTGTTATCATAAAATTGGCAAGGAGTACTAGTGCCCACCTTGCTTCCAAGTCCCATATATCCTATGTTATTTAGTGCTTGGAGCCTAGGCTATTTAACTAGAGTGCGGGTTTTTTAAGGAACATTAATATAAGATCTCCAAATGTTGAACGGGTAGGTAGAAAAAGTTTCGGTACGGATCCTTATTAGTTTTATTTTTCTTGGAGAAAATTCCACAGATGCAACCACATGTTGCAATGATAGCATGCCCCATGACTGAGCCTCGTATGGAGCAGTGGACGAGCCTTTCCCTAGGTTGAGAAATGAACCCTCAACCTTTTGATTTACTACCAAATTCCTTGCATGGTGGAGGAGGCAGCTTGTGGTGATCGAGGATTTTCCATATGTTGGGGTGGAATTTAGGGGAAGTGCAGATTTAGTACTTCCCAAGGGTAGATAGTGGGATGCATTAGGTATGAAATATGATAACCTTGTAACAATATTTTTGTTTTTTATATGTTTTTGGTTGTACAATGAGGGATATAAGTCATTTTGTTTTTATCATGCAGACAAAGGTGTGTCATGTCTGGAAGAGATGTTGGCACTAGAACATCATGGAGATGCTTAGGAAACAATAGAAATTGATGTCAGAGTAGGAGGACTTAGAGAGGTGGAGAGTAACTTCCATGGTTTGAAAATGGGTGTTCCTTCCATGAGGATGCAATATGTACCCCTACACCTTCAAAGACATACATTTTGGGTCCCTAAAGGTCTTATTCATTTGTTACAATGAGTGGTGAGAGTAGTCGTGTGCTATGCTGAGCAAAATGTGGTGCAAGGAGACGAGTAGAACCTCCAGACACTTTTAGTTTTTTATGATGTTTTTATGGGCATAAAAGTCCCATTTTTTTCCCTTCTATGTACTTTTTGGATGATGTATTTTGACAAAACTTTCACTATCAAGATTATATGAAAACGCATTTTTCAATGGCTACTTATATCGTATTTTTTGTTTTATGTGATGTTTTTATTTATATGATTTATGTCCCAAATGTTTATCTATGCGCAATATACCAATCTAACATGTAATTTGCTAATGAATCTGTAATCCTATTGAGTTCTCTCGATATATGTCTATATTATAGAAATTCAAAATATCTTTCGAGATGATGAACCCTTAGATGGAGACATAGTAAAAATGGGTTACGAACGATGTATTGATGGTTTAGTTGACAGGCGACGAGTTGAGAATCAAGGTTGATAATCAATTGAGATATACCTAGAGAAGAGGATTCGGTTAAAATTCCGATGAAGACATGATATTATGCAACTTTATTGGTCACAAATCTGAGGAAAATTCCTCTTGAACTCACTAACTCACCATAGTGGTAAATGACCCAAGCTACATAAATGATATTCTAGGTATGTTGACTAGCACCATCCACAAACCTGAAATATATGGGAAAGGATAATGTCATATATGCATTCAATTACAAAGAAAAGTATAAGAAGCTAGAGAAAAACTCATGCATGAAAAAGTAAAGACACACCATATCCAAACCATATAAGACAATAATGTACAAAGAACACATGTGAGATATTCTATACATAGTAGTTCTTTAGGTAAATCCCATTTCGAGGCTCACCAAGAGATACCTCATCGTAATCCACTAAATTGTAGGTGCATTTGTGTAACACATGTTTTATGATGTATGGCATGTGCCACATGGGTTCTAAATTTCCTGCCCCAAGTTTGTCATGATCTTGATCATAAACCAGGACCAAATCTCCTTCTGCAAAAGTGCGTTGTTGGATGGATTTATCATATTGAGTTTTGATGCATTTTTTATATGTCTCATTAATGAGAGTAGCATCGTGATAGGTTTCATCCATCTTGGTTAGATATAAAAATCCTTCCTCTTCAACAGAAGTATGGGGTGGGAGTTCTACAGTGAGTTTCAAAGAGGGAATCTCACATTCGACTGGTAATACTGCTTCTATCTCATATACCAACTGGAAGGGCATAAATCCAGAGGTTTTTTTAACTGAATTTTGATAATCCCAGAGTGCGGAGAAGAGTTGCAAATTCAAAATGTAACATCCCGCTCATGCACACACTGAGCGGATTTATTCTTTGAGAACACTTGCGTGCAAGTGATTCGGTGCTTTATACAATTGGTTGTTTTGATTATGATTATGATTTATTGTGGATTTGATGATATGTTAGTTTTGTTGTATTTACATTGACAAGTTCTATTGACTGGGTTCTCTTGAGTGTGCAGGACTTTGGACGTTGAGGATGTCGAGGCATTGATGAAACCCCTTGGAATCTGGATCGAGTCAGGGAGTGGACTGTTAGGGTTTGAATGTTGTTGATGTGACATATGTACATATGATTAGATATTACGATGTTTATTGTTATTGTTGACATGATTCGTTGATGGATGCAGGCTGACAATATCTTTCCAACCAGACTCACATTTGGAGTAAAGGGGTCACACATGAAAACCATAGACATCAAGAGAGAGTTGTAGAAGCAACCCTACCATAGCCTACTAGCCCTCTCGTCGTGGCTCAAACTGTAGGTTAATGATTACCTAGTTCGATAAGACCCATGATGTTGTGAGGGAAGACTATGATAGTCGCTCACGGTGATTATAAGGGGCACACAATAAGGAAGGGTCCTTATTTCTTAGAGGCCCTTAGTCTCCCACAAGATCACTCGACGGAGTATTGACTTCAAGGGTTTGACATCTACCAAATTCAGTCAAGAGGTGAGTGGCACCCTTGGATCACGTAGCACATCTTGAAGGGCATGTCACGCAAATAAAACATAAAGAAGTGAGTGGCACCCTTGAAGCATGTAGTGTGTCCTGAAGGGCATGTCGCGATTTTAATTGGCAAGTGAATAAACCTATCACATAGAAAACTATGCCTCCTTAGGACATGGTCGATCTTAAAATGAATGATGTGATAAGTAAAGTTTAATAAGTAATTTTCCCTTAAGAACTGTCCCCAAACCTAGTGAATTGAAAACCTAGGTTTGAGTATAACCTTAGAACAAAAAAAAAAAAATAATTAGACATATAACAGGAAGGGCGTAAAGAAAATTCAAGCATTAATAATTAAAGTGGAAATTTTAATAAAGGTTTAATTAATAAAAGGGGTATTTGGTTTTTTTTTTCTAAACCTGCTAATTCTGAACTTAGTTATAAAAAGGGGAAACTTTAAGAAAAAGGGAAACTTAAAGAAAAGGGGAAAACCTAAGGAAAAGGGGAAACTTAAAGAAAAGGAGAAACTTAAAGAAAAAAAGAGAATGTCTAACTTAGTAAGGAATATAACCTTTGGAACTTTCTATTTATGAACTCAACTAAGAATTAAGTAAGGCTTAAGTCATTTAAGAATTGTAAGGGAATAATGGAACACCGAGGAGAGTTTTTAGGAACGCTTTTAGGTGGGTGAGGGAATTAGAAAAATTTAATTAATTAATAAATTGATTTTCTGGTGCAACTAGGGGATCGGGCGACATGTGTACAGGGGAGGTTTTTCGAAATTTAATTAAATGAAAAAGGAATATATTGAGGTTTTTTGGAAACTAATGACTAAGAAAACTATATAACAAGGATGGCGGAGGAGGAGTATGGATCACATCTGGATTGCGTAACATTATGCTTCCAAATTTTATCTTGACTAAGTTTCTTTTGTGGGAGTTTGGATACCCATATCGGATAATGAGTGGTAACTCGACCTTGCGGGGAGAGTTGGGAGCTAGCATTCTCTAGTATTGTGTGTGTGGCCCCTTTGCATATTGGGGGGCTCAGGGGGAAGAAGAGTACCCTTAGCATTGTCTAGGACGTACTGGTGAGGTCTTCATGGTTAGAAAGTAGGAGACATGACGGAGTGCAAGTGTGGAATAACAACCTCGGAATCTTCATATCTAGTTACGGTAATCCTAAACTAAGTTTGTACTCATGCAGTTTCAATTTAACTGTAGTTAATTTCTATTGCATATGCCTTGATGGGAAAATTTGTTCAAGGATTTATATTTTATTTACTGAGATTTAATTAAGCATGTCGTTGCGGTAATCCCATCTTTGTATTCGTTCCGCCATGAGGAATTTTCCTAGACTTATGCTTTCATCATTGCATTATTGTATCATTTTATCCCTGGAAAACCCTTGCTTGTAATTTATTGGAATGATCCTTCCTTATCTAACTCATTTCATCTCGGGTGAAACCCACGCTCTGATTCAGTTGTTACATCTGAGTTTTTATGGCACCTTCACTCATAAATTTTATCTCTGCCCCAAAACGAACTCGCTGCGATCTTTTTGATGTAGAACTGATTTAAAAGTTATTCTCGTCGTTACCCACGATTGCTTACTCTCCAACAAAGTCTTCCTCTGCGATTGCACCTTCTTCGCTGCATTTTTTTTATTGTTTTTAATACAAAGAAAATTGTGTTTTTATCTTTTGTTCCTCTATCCTTTTAAGGTATTAGTGTGTTCCTGAGCAGTCGAACAAGAGCCAAATCGACTGTCCTTCACTCCGGTGTTAAATATTTAGATTCAAATTCCCTTCTTTCCTATGCATGGATAATAAGTGTAGGATCATTTTTCTGCACATCAAGGAATTCTCTCATGAGCGTTTATCCCCTCCTTATCCTCCGTGATTATAGTGATTTATTCTCTACAAAGTCGTGATTCCACACAATGATTTTGGGGGATGTCTCTCTAGGTCACCAAACATTTTACTCTTTGCAATCCATTTTTACTCTCTGCAATTCGGTTTTACTCTCTCTAATCCATTTTTACTCTCTAAAATCCATTTTTACTCTCTGCAATTTTTTTTTACTCTATGTAATTCATTTTTAATTGGCCCATCAAATCCATTTCTTGTACAATGAAAGTACCTCTTCATTTCTCTGCTAATAATGTTGTTTTTACTACTTGCAATTTTGTTTTCAATTGCACTTGTAAGGCTAAGTCGCAGTGTCAATGATAATAGCATAATTTAAATAATAATAAAAACAATATTATGTTGATGAAAAAAAGGGGGCATGCATTTATCTAAATCTTGGAATTTGCATGTAGTTTTTAATCTCTCTTTACACTTGTTATTATGGTTTTATTGAATGTATATCATGTATACATATGATAACTAATGAAGGAATGTGGTGCACTAATGATCTTCCTGTAGACTTGGAGGTTTAGCTAGTCCACATCTTTATTTAATCCTCGTAAATCTTTTTGATATCAATTATGTATGAAGTCCATTTTAAATTTTAATAAATACGAACCTTGCTCAGATTAGGGAGTCGTGCCAAAATTTTAGGCACCCTTGCCACCGTGTGAAAGGAACAAATTCACTTTCCTTTTAATAAAAACCTTGTTCAGAAATTAAAACCTGTTGATTTAAGAGTAGAATGAAATTACTCAAGCATTAAAGTTACCAATGGAAAATACTTTTTAAGTGGAATTGACCCTTGATGAACTTAAATTGACCCTTGATGAACTTAAATTGACCCTTGATGAACTTAAGTATTTAAGACTATCATGATCTGTTTTGACCTTGAAGTGCCTACCTA
>CBVK0102249719.1:0-14788 GCA_900067695.1 Picea abies | reverse complement strand
CCTTCCACTTCAATCATGTGAGATTGAAATTCTGCTTGCTTGTTGTCCAGGGCTGCATAGATCCTCGGCATTCTGCTGCCCAAATCCTCCACTGTTTCAGCTTGCTGAACAGTATGTACAATTCTTGCCTTACCATTTTTATGGGGACAATCTCTGTACTTGTGGTTTCCTTGACAGCCCCAACACTGAATGGGTGCCTGCCTCTGTCTTTGTGGTCTCTCTTCCGTCATTCTCGTCTCTCTAAACGATGGCTGTCCCTGAAGACTGTTTCTGAAAAAGGATGGCTTGTCTCCCTTCTACCTCTGTTCTTTCTTAACCCTCTTCTGGTCATCCCAAGCCTTCCGAAAGGTAGACTTTTCTCTTTGTTGTTCGTATAGGCATTTCGCCCTTCTTATGGTTTCTTCCATGGTCTTAGGATCATCGTATTGAATCTTGTCACCAATGAAAGGTGGCAGTGCACTCAGATACCTCTGAATTTTAACAGCCTCGTCTTTGATGAATGGAACATACTTCGGTAGTTCCAGAAAACTTCGTTCATACTCATCAATGGTCATACTGCCCAACTTGAGTTCGAAGAAGTCCTTCACCTTTCTGTCATAGTATCTTTTAGTCAGATATTTCTTCTCAAAATACTTCTTAAATTCCTTCCACGTGACCTCTTTCTCTCTGATGTGCTATACCTGCACAAACTGATCCCACCACATGGACGCTTTTCCTTTTAGTTGGTACATTGCAATTCTTCCCTCTGTGTGAGCAGAATAATTCTGCAGTTGGAAGTATTTCTTCATGCCAAGCAACCAGGTCTCGACGTCTTCCTCCTTTATATGTTCTCCATCGAATGTTGGAGGCTTAATCTTGTTCATCTCTCCTTTCAATTCCTCCTTTCCAGATTTTCGATGTTTTCTGGTAGGGGACGGGCTTGAACTACTGTGTGTCTTACTGTCAGAATGTCTTTGGGAGCAACTAAGATGTCGGCTACCATTCCTCGACCTACTTCTTCTCCCATGGGTTCTGTGACTCCCCGTCGTACTCGAGTCTCTTCCTTTCTCAAGTTTCTTCTCTATTCTTTCCAGACTCTTAAAATTTTTTAAGTTTAATGCACCCTGCCGGTCCTTGACTTTCATGAGCTTTCGGCTATCGTCTCGACGAGCCTTGGCCTCTCTTTGCAATCCTTCAAGGATTTTCATTATGTGTTCTTCCTTATCCTTTTCTTTTCCATGCCCATTGGAGTTCGATCCTTCGACTCCCAGGTTAACATCCTTTCCTTCCTGTTCGTCTTCTATTTTAGGGTTAATCTGCACTCTTCCCCCCTCCATTCTCGGTGTTGGTTAACTGGAATCCTGACCTTCGTTGAACTCTGCACACGCACTGTGCAATTCAATTCGAAGTTTGTCAGTCCATTAAACCTTCACAAACAATCCACAATATTTATAAGTAATACCAACAAGAACAAAAAACATTTCGATTCCAAATGAGTTTCCTGAGCTTCTCTTTTGGTTCTGCAATTTTCGTGTTTTTGGAGCTTTCATTTTCGACACTTCGGGATTTCAGAACTTTGGGTCTTTGTACCTTGAGACTTCGGGGTTCGGAGTTTCGGAGTCTCGGTACCGGAGAACTCTCGTTTAACTCTCCGGGCTAGACTCGTGGTTCGCACGACCTCCCTTGATATAACCACAGTCATACCTCTTATCAGGGTTTCAGACTTTCCAAGGTCCAAATGCACATGTCCTCAGGATTCGCGATTCTCCGAATCCCTAGGCGTTCTTCACACGTTATCCCTCCTGGCTTAGCTCCTGGTCCACGTGACCTTTACCTTGTGACCGTAGTCAAACCCCTCGTCGGGGTTTCGGGGTTCAGAGTTTCACAATGGATGGACTTCTTGTCCCCGCAATTCTCGATTCTCCGAATCCCGACTCGCCTCTATACGGATAGCTGGCTTCCCCAATGGCGCTTCCCTCCTTTCCAGTGTACTGACAACTGGCCGCCCGGTGGTACCTTCCTCCCTGTCGGGGTTTCGGACTTGGCGAATTCAAGGTGCATAAACACCTTGTCATTAGGATCCTCGATATCCCGATGACCCAAATACCGATAGACGACTCCCTTGTCGGGATTTTTCCCGATGGTTCCGAGGGTTGCCACTTGTCCGCGTCACCGACTCCGTCGTGGCCCCACACTATTTCCTTGGCCTGTCAGGATATCGTGTTTCGCAATTTCAAGTTGCAAGGTTATCCTGTCCTCAGGATCCCTGATACGCCGATTTTCGACTCTCTTCGGATTTCTGACACGCGTCCTAAATGATGGACGGTTTAGGTCAACCCTCGAGTTTTGCTACTTTACGAAACCATGAACCCTCACTTAACAGAACTCCGATGACCACATTCCCGATCTGGGATGACCATGCGACACGTGCCCTCCGTCTTTCGGACGGTCTGGATCTAAATCGGAACTTTTGCCCCTAGTCTCCGAGGTTTAACCTCCGGACATCTCCCGACAGATCTTACGGCTGACGGGTTTTCCAGCCGAGATCTGACGGCTTAGACGGTTCCTAACCAATTCGGAATTTCGCATATCGCGACTTTCCACATTCCTATGTATTTCAAAAAGGAATTTTAATTCCTATGCACGTTTTCCAAATCCGACAGTCACGAGAGCTCGCTTTCCCTCCCGAACAGATCCTAAGGTTCTAACACCATTGGTGTAGAGACCTGTCTCTCCGTGGCCATAACCCACACTGGCTGCAGTTTCATTGCACCGCTAAACCTCCTGAGCTCGTAAGCGCAGTCAAGCAACTACTTGACACTCTGGAACAACCCAAGGTCCGAAATTGGCCATTCCAGGCCCAATTTCTCTTGCCATTTCGGTCCAAAGACTGCCCCACTGGCCCATCTAGGCTCAGTGTCGAAACCTTGGCTCTGATACCAACTTGTAACACCCCTTTCGCTCAGCTACCCAGGGTTACTATAACACTACTTGATAGATAATCCAGAAAATCTATAGCGCACCTTGGCTATCGTGTAGGTGTTACTACGCGGAATAACACCTTCTCATTCATAATTAATCGCATGCATTTAAGCAATGAAATACATTTAAGCTCAGAGTAAGCATAAGAATCATTTTTTTAACATAAATAATCCATGGCAAATACATTAATCCAAATGCACAACAAAATGCATGATCATTATAATACACAGAGATACAAAACGTATTTAAAGCATCATCTAGTACTTATCTGTAAAAACAGTGGTAGATTCCACCAACCAAGTGCAGGCCTTCCACGAACCACCCAGCCTTAGACCACACTGCTCATCAACTCAGCAGTGGATCACCCTCGAGCTGGGACTAAGCTCCACCCTCAAGGCAAGGAATCCTAGTTAGGATAAACAACATTTAGAATCTGGAAGGATTCTCCCCAGGATGCCATCTTACGCCCACTACTACCAGACTCTCATTCCCCACATGCCTGTTCCAACCGGGAGTATACACCTTCACAAGCACATTCCATCGGTGCTAACCTCCCTCTCTGGGTCTCAGCAACAGGCCGGATCAGGAAGTCTCAAAGCCTGAAGCTGGTGCTGGACACTCTCTGGAAGAAACCTCTTCCAACAACATCCACCTCCCTCACTTAGAGAGAGGTCATACACAGGCTCAATCACCACCTGCACTGGACAACAATTCACGTGCAATCCATCTCTGCATGACCACCACAGTCGACTGGGAATACAGACTCAGACCTCTCAAAACAAGCTCAACAATGGCAGCCAAGTCTCACGGTGTTAATTTTCGAAAAATTCCTGAGAAGCAATTTTCCGCAGCAAATTACACAGACCCTCTCTACCCCCCCGCAGAAAAAAATGGCCGTTTCCCATCCGCCCTACCCAGGATAGACTCACGCTCTGGTGTCGGGAATGCGTGACAAACAATCCACGCAAGGGTCAACGGAGGTTCGGACGGCTCAGAGGATGTACGCGGGTTTTTTCTGCAAGAGTCAGACTCCCTCCCTTCTGGCAGTCCATGAGTCCCATGGAGGAGGAAACCCCAACATGGCTCATCGCGACTTTTATTGCATGGTTAGGGTTGACACTTGTCACCCATGCGACTGCATGCGTTCCGACAACGTGCGTGCCTCCCACCATTTGGAAATCACATGTCCTTCCAAAAAGGACTTAGGTTAAAACATATAATGCACTTCTCTTTTGGAATAATATTAAAATATTATTCCCAAGGCTTAAGCCCTCTAGGCTCAACACTTAGCCCATTTTTCCCACCTCCAACCCCTAATTCCTTGCCCACTATGTGGATGCTCAGTCCCCCTTCACTCATTCATCGTGGTCGATCTGCACCTGGTGGTGTTTATATTTTATTAATCATTCTGTATACATACAAGTACATCAACAGGCTCCTGGCCTTCAATACTTAGGCTCCCTGGCCTAACAAACACATAAGCCTACCAGTTATACAAAACTTGGCTCACCAACCTATAAAACATAATTACAATTCCTTTTAAAACATGGTTTACAACGGGGCTCGGCCTTGGGGACACTACACTAAAGAAGGATTAGGGTATGCTCAAAATATGAATGTAAAATGCACTTTTCATGCATCATATGGATACATAGATTACATCCTCTTTTATATTGGTGTTCACAAAAAAAATGATTTTCTGATTGTGTCTAAAGTTTTATATTGTCATTTTTAACATTATGAAATTCCTCTAAAAAAAAATGTGGTTCAATGCTTATATATATAAAATGTTATATTTAAAATTACAAAATATACTTATTATTATTTATTATTATTATTTATGTATATATGATTGTTATTAAATTTTAACATTTTAAATAATTGAAAAGTAAATATTTTATTTAGAATATTATTTTTGAAAGATATATCTAGTTTAGTTTACTGTTAAGTACAACTACTTCTTATCGTGAAAAGACTCACTGAATATATATAGCCATTCAAATTTGATCATTGACGGCCATCTCCAACTTGAACTAGATTCACAGTGGAATGCAATATTAAGTGCCGGTTTGGATCAGATTGCTTGAACCTAGGAGTTCAGAATGACCTCAAGCTTTCCCTAGAATTTGTTTTTAAATAAAAATGGGTAGATTGTGTGATCTCTTGAACAAATTCCAAGGGGGAATCTCATGAAATTTCAAAATCTGCAAGGGCTCGAGCGAAAAAGACTACCCGAAATTTGTCACGTCCCTAGCTCTGTCTATATGGTATCGAGGAGCGTTAACAAGTTCAGGTATAGCTACATCTCTTGTTCTCGGTAATATTCCAGTCATTCTGAATGAGGTAAATGCTGGTTTTCTTCAGCAAGGTATCAATATAATTTCAGCAAACCTGAAGAGTCATGCAAATAAAAGAAGCACGACACAAGAAAAGTTTGAGAAGACTATGTCTCTGATCACGGGAATTGTAGATTATGCATAATTCAAGAATTTTGATATGGTGATAGAGGCCGTATTAGAGAAATTTTCCTTCATAGTTGCATTTCAAGAATTTTGATATGGTGATAGAGGCCGTATTAGAGAAATTTTCCTTCATAGTTGCATTTGTAGCAAGTGCAACGTTGTAGTGCAAGCCAAAACGTTTCAAAGTAACTCCTCTAATAGATGGGGACATTGTCGTTTATATCATTCTCACAGAAATAGAAAGATGCGAAATTCCCTATTTTAAACTTTTGGAGGTCATAATTAAGCAAGATCTAGCTCTTAAGATTTACTTAGAAGGCGCTAAACTGCTAATCTCTTCTTCAAAACATTTACCAGAAAATTATCATCGATTCAGTGGACAGATGCATCTTTGGGGAGTATTTCGAAGTGGGATTTTTAGTTGATTCGCAGGGATCATTTCCAGATTGTAATTATGTGGGCAGTAAGGTTCTGCAGGATGGTGTAAGTTCAATTCTGGCAAAAAATAATGATATATTACCTAGGAAAAAGACATGCACGGATAAAAGTGGTTATAGCAAAGGGGAAGAAGATATGGATGTTGATATGGAAGGGGGAAGAGAAATTGGGATGGCAGAAAGACCAGCACTGAGACCAATATCTCAACCAGCTCATGTAATTGTGAATAATGCTTCCCAACCATCTTTTCCCATCAAGTCCAAGACCTATCTCGAGTCACTGTGAATTCCCAGTGATTCCTTCCTCCAGGATCTTAGCTAATCATTGCTTGTGGCATTGAAGGAACTATCTTGCAAAGAAGTCCAGTATGGGTCATATGCTATTACAGAGGAGGTTCTTGCAGCTGGAGACTTGTGTGCAATCTGCTAAAATAAAATGCATCCTCCTATATTGTTACATTGTAAACATATATTTTGTGTGAAATGTGTCTCGGAATGGTGTGAAAGGGAGAGGACTTGCCCACTTTCTTGCGCTTTGGTAAAGCCAGCTGATTTGAGATCCTTTGGGGATGGTCTACCAGTCTTTTCTTTCAGCGGTTTTGATTTGTACAAGTAAAGTGAAGGTGACTTACTCGAATTATGGAGCTGGACATATTTTAGAGCACTTGGGCATGATACATTATGCAGAAGATTCACAGTTTATTGGTCTGCTGATGCTACTTCTGACACTTGTTGTAAAATTAGACTTTGGTCAAGAAATGTATAATCATGTAGTGGTGTTTCTAGTATCTACTAGTATTATTATCTTGACAGGAGGATAGTTGAGTTATTGGAAATGATGAGAGTTTAAAATTCCCATTAACTTAAATAAATTTGAAGATCTTGCCACTTTGGTGGTTGCATATGGAATTAGTATCCACTTTGTCGAAGTCATTGGAAGTCAAAACAAAATGCACAGTTTCAAGTCCAATTCAATATTTTTCATTTATGGAGATTTTTGCACATGCACGGGAATTGCTACCTTCAATGTGATGTTGCTAAGCAAAGTTATAATCTACAAATATGGTTGTAGTAGCAACCACTATTTTCTGCAGTGAAACACTTACTCACATATTCGCTATGAAAAGTGGATAGAGGACAGTGGGCAGAGCAACACTTGTTAAGCAGTCAGACCAACAGAGATTGAAGGGTTAGGCCTGTACAAAGAGGTCAAATTGATGAACTTACTTGATCTGGAAAAATCTTGTAATAATTTTCTGGACCTTGTATTGATATAAGGGGTTCAAGGGAGATTGATTTGGTGGTGAGTCTAAAGACAAATTAAGGTTTCATTTTGCAACAGTTTTGAAGAGAAAGACTTGTGCAAGTAGCACAAAAGGCAAAGGCTCACTATCTTTTGGATGATGAAGACATACTCAGTTCACCATTTAAGAAGATGCAAATAAAGAAATTCTGTGTATACTTTTTCCTTAGGTTGAAAGTGCCATGTCACATTTTAAACAAAGTATCAGATTAGATTTCAAAAGGCGCATCCTGAACATAATAATAGTGTGATATGAAACTTCTTGAGGGTTGTTATCCATGCTATTAAATCATTCATGAAGAAGGCCAATTAAATTTGCAACTAACATCGCATCTATTTCTGTTATGCCTAATCTCCAATTAAATTTGCAACTAACATCGCATCTATTTCTGTTATGCCTAATCTCGATTTTGGCAGTGCATTTGTTTTGTGAGCTAATCTTTGTGTAGGGATTTGTGCATGAGTGGAGCATCTTTCTCAAAGGTCAAAGGTTAAATAGCGTTATGGATATAGTTTTCAATTGGATGAATACAAATATGTTGCATGCCCCATTCTTTGTTGAAATCTTGTAGCTTGGACATGTGTTCTTGGCTTAGGCAAGGTGTCATGCAAGCCAAGGACACATAGATTAATGTTTCTCCAAGTCATTTAAATTTTTCCTAAGTCTAACTTAGGAAAATGAGTTTAATTAATTTGATTAATGTTCATTTAAATTTTTCCTAAGTCTAAACTTAGGAAAAGGGAATTATTAATCATTATTAGTTAACTCTTTGTTAGAAGCTTCTTTGATCTTATTTGGAAAGTCAAAGTTAGTTTCAGATTAGATTGTAGCCATTGATTTGACAAGTTGGGAATCTAATCTCCACTGTTGAATCAACTAGCCGAAGATTTAAAAGCATTGCGGGTGGTTTGAGGAAAAACACACTTGTGAATGACACTGAGGGTTCATTGCACATGCAAAAGTGATTGAAGGGAGTTAGTGGGTGAGTTTCAGCAGTGATAGAGAGATAGGAAAGGCAGTTCTCCCTTCATCTTTCCACGAGCTAGCAGATCCGTACTTGTGAGGGGCCGTGAGCAGGGAGTAGAAGGCTGTAAAGACTGAGTCTCATTCTGCAGCAGAAGGGGTGTGTGCAGGTCTGAAAAGAGGCCAAGTCTAGTAGCCGTAAGGGTGGATAGAGGTAGGGATAAACCCTGCCATATCCAGCAGCTGATTCGGGTCAGTTTGGAGGAGGGTCAAAACCCTCAGAGCCACACCAAGGCAGCAGTTTTATCACAGTTCATGGGGGGCTGTCCTAGCAACAAATTGGAGGCCAAAACTCAGAGATCTGAGGGCTCCAACTCAGATCAATTACCTCTGTGGAGCGTGTGCTGGGTTTGGCCACAAGTTGTAACTATAAAATCATTCTTTTGGGCATTTGCTGAAGCTGAATAAAACCCTCGTTTGCTGGTTTTCCCCAAAGTTGGAGTTTCTGGGGTATCTTTGGTGTCTATTAATTTTGTGTGATTAGTTTCTATATTATTTTCGTTGTGCATTGCAAGTAATTTTACCCAATTATATTTCTGTTCATAAATCAGAATTAGAATTTGTTGTTGTTCTTGATTCTGGGCATATAAAATTTATTGGAACAGAAATTAGTTTGCTGGGTTTTAAAGAGACAGTCTGTGGAGCGTGTGCTGGGTTTGGCCACAAGTTGTAACTATAAAATCATTCTTTTGGGCATTTGCTGAAGCTGAATAAAACCCTCGTTTGCTGGTTTTCCCCAAAGTTGGAGTTTCTGGGGTATCTTTGGTGTCTATTAATTTTGTGTGATTAGTTTCTATATTATTTTCGTTGTGCATTGCAAGTAATTTTACCCAATTATATTTCTGTTCATAAATCAGAATTAGAATTTGTTGTTGTTCTTGATTCTGGGCATATAAAATTTATTGGAACAGAAATTAGTTTGCTGGGTTTTAAAGAAAAATAACATGGTATCAGAGATTTTTCTCTGAGAAAGAAGTCAAGGGTTTACACAGGAAGTTTCAGCCAGTAGTATTCTTCAGATCTAGGTTGTGAGTCGTCACAATAGGGTTTTGTAGAAATGTCTATTTTAGATATCATATTCAATGACAGGTTAGATGGAGCATCTAACTTTGGCATTTGGAAGGAGTGTATATTGTTGTCATTAGAGTATGTGCTGAAGGAATTTGCAGAGAAAACTATTGCAGTTCCAACTGATGCGCAACAAGCTGAAGCTCACAAGAAGAATGATGCCAAGACAAGGCATATCATTCTGGATGGGGTCAAGGACCATATAGTTCTGAAGCTCACAAGAAGAATGATGCCAAGACAAGGCATATCATTCTGGATGGGGTCAAGGACCATATAGTTCCTCACCTTTTAGGATTGGATACAACTAGGAAGATGTGGGAAGCCATTATCAAACTGTACCAGAATTCAAACCTGAACATAAAAATGGTTTTGAAGGAGAAACTTCAAAATACCATGATGGGAAAGGGGGAAAGTGTATCCTCCTACCTCACCAGACTTAGACAAGTAAAGAATGAATTGGCAGCTGTGGGAGAAACTGTGGATGGCACTGAACTTATGTCTTTGTGAGAGGCATTGTTGCCAGGGAACACACTCCAGACTGGGATCGATTGTGGNNNTTGTGGGATGACTTCATGCAAGAGGAATTGAGGTTAGCATCTCTCAGTGGTAGCAATAGTCATCATAAGGGTGAGGAAGAAGAGAACAATGCTCTTGTAGGAAAGGGCAAAGCCAAAACCAAGAAAGGCTCAGGTAGTGGGCAAATCTCCAAGGGAGAGAAGAAGCGTGACATGAGAAGAGTTAAATTCTTTTCTTGTCACAAACAAGGTCATTATGCCAGTCAATGTCCTAACAAAAAGAAGGATAAGAAGAAGACTTAGACAACAACTTCACCAGACATTGACGAATTTTCTTCTAGACTTGATGAGGATTTTTCACTCATTGCTTGACTCTCTAGCTCAAGCACACATACCATAGGGGTGTGGTATATTGATAATGATGCGTCATATCACATGATAGGATTTAGAAAACACTTCTCCAGTTTCAAAGAAGAAGAGATGACTTTCAATATATAAATGGGGAATAAGTCCAAGTGTACTCCGGTAGGACAAGGGATAGTCACCTTTCAAAGGGAGTCAGGAAAGACATTCATTTTTACAGATGTGTTGTACGTATCAGGGATGACAAAGAACCTGATATCAGTTTTGACGCTTCAGGACAAGGGGTATGATGTGTCTTTTAGAGGACTGAAAGTGTATGCTCAGCCCAGGGGGTCGAAGTAGGCCAAGATGATAGGGATCAGGTCACGCAAGTTATACAGGTTGCAGTTTGAGTCATCTCAAGTGTTGATCAATAGCAGTAAGGATATGGGAGAATTGTGGCATAGGAGGATGGCTCACTTACACCATGGGGCACTTAATGTGCTCAAGGAGATAATGACTGGCCTTCCATAGTTGAGCATTGAGCACAGTGACGTGTGTAAAGGGTGTGCCTTGGGAAAGTATGCAAAGACAACTTTTCCAAGTAGTGACAGTAGATCGAAGGGTGTATTGGATTCAATGCATTCAGATGTATGCAGGCCTATGTCTTCAGCATCCTTGACAGGATGTGATTATTTTGTCATCTTCATAGAAGATTTCTCCAAGAAAACTTGGATCTATTTCATGAGGACCAAAGATGAGGTTTTCAGTCACTTCCAAGAGTTTAAGGCTCTTGTGGAGAATGCGACAAGAAGGAAGATAAAGGTCCTCAAGTCAGACAATGGAGGTGAGTACACTGGGAAATCCTTCAAGGAGTTTTGTGCACAGGAAGGGATCAAGAAGGAATTGACAGTTCCTTACAACCCTCAATAGAATGGGGTAGCGAAACGGAAGAACATGGCTATTGTTGGTGTTGCTAGAGCTATGTTGTATGACCGGGATCTGCCAAAGTGTTTATGGGCAGAGGCATGCAGTACTGCAGTATACATACAAAACAGGAGTCCACACAAAGTGTTGGGGAGATTGACTCCTGAGGAAGCATTTACAGGGAATAAACCAGAAGTTGGTCACTTCAGGATCTTCGGTTACCTAGTTTATTGTCATGTTCCCTCTGATAAGAGGACAAAAATCGATTCCACCACTGAGAAGGGGATCCTCGTTGGTTACAGTGAAACTTCGAAGGCCTATCGAGTCTATGTTCTAGCATTAAAGATGACATTGGTCAGAAGGGATGTGAGATTCGAGGAGGAGAAGATTTTCAGTAAGTCTTATGATGTGATAGCAATAGCAAGGGATCAAGAGTTGGTTGCTCCAAAGTAGGAACAAGAGTCATAGGTACAGGTACAGGGACTAGTACTCAGACAAAGGAGTAGGATGAGGAGCAAGAAGTTCCACCCACCATTATTGTACCTCCTACTGAAGGGAGGAAGAGGAGTTAAGAGATTTCTTAGACATTACGAGATGCTCAAGAGTTCATGGGTTCTCCCTAGGAGGAGTGTTAGACAGAGTAGGCCACCACAGCTATATTCATGGTATACATCGTTGTTGAGTGTCGAGTGATCTCATTGACAAGGATCCTTCTAGTTTTCAGGAGGCATCGGAGCAACAGGTTTGGCGGGATGCCATGGTGGAGGAGCATGCCTCCGTCATGAAGAATGATGTTTGGGAGGTGGTACCAAGACCTGAGGACAAGTCAGTGGTTGGGTCTCATTGGATCTATAAGATCAATCATGCTGCAGATGGAAGCATTGAGAAATTCAAAGCCAGGTTTGTGGCTAAGGGGTTCTCTCATAAAGAGGGAATTGACTATGACGAGACGTTTTCCCCGGTAGCCAGATATACTTCCTGTTAGCCCCTCAGGATAGAGGTAACTAAGGAGATCATGTCTCGAGACCCACAAGTAGCAGACATGAAGTGTCGAGAATCAGATTGACCAACAGAGCCTGCAAGGCCCCTCCTATTCATGATTGCATCATCATTTATCGCCAACGACAGAGCAACATCCACTACATCGGCTTGGTCTAAGAAGACAATAGGTCTTGCTTCATGAGGTAACAAGTTTGGTGTTGTGGTAAGTGTCATTTTAATATTTGAAGCATTTGAGCATGTTGCAATGAATTCTTTCTTGATTATGGAACGTTTGCTTGGAATTTATATCTTTTGCCTAATTTTACCTTGGTGAGTGACATGGTTTCCTAGTAAGTAGGTCACCCTTAGGAAAAGGGTTGCTACTAGGTGGTTCTTTGAATGGTCATCGTACCATTCCCCCCTCATACTTACCATTTTCCACTCTTCTTTCCCTTTCGTCTCCTCATCTTTTGGTTTTTTTGGGTTCATTGACCCAAGAAGGGATTGTACATCATTTCATGGGAAGAAGGGGCTAAAGGCCTAGAGGTGTTGTAGACGGAAAAAGATAAAAGCCAATCATTATCCTTCTAGATGCTCGCCCTAAGGTCCTGAGAGCAATGAAACGCTACTCCATAAAATTCAAGGACCTTCTAAACACATAACTAATAAATATCCCACTTGTTGAGGGAATGCACTTGCGGTGTCTTTTACTTTCCATTGCATATGTCACTCAATGCGTTCCTAGCTTCAAGTGACATTGCAGTACTCTTTACTTTCCCTTGCATATAGTACTCAATGTTCGGACTTTAATAAATTAAATGACAAAGGGCTTGGAAAAAGGTTGCATTGCAAACGAAGGTGCGGCACACCCTCTACAAATTCACCCATAAATGAGACAATACAGACCTTGTATGTCAAGAACTCCATACCTGGAAATCTTTCCCCAAATCCACTTCACACTCACTACATGACT
Organism: Picea abies; assembly: GCA_900067695.1. Classification (NCBI taxonomy): domain Eukaryota; kingdom Viridiplantae; phylum Streptophyta; class Pinopsida; order Pinales; family Pinaceae; genus Picea; species Picea abies. The sequence goes on along the minus strand of CBVK0102249719.1, from coordinate 1,795 downwards.
TAGATAGGTTCCCCTTGGAAAACGTCCCTTGACTTGAGGATTGGCTTACCCAATAGGGCACCGTGACACCCCTCCCATAACTAAATTAGGCAAAACTTATAAGGTCTTTGAGCATTTTTTTAATTTGAAAAGGGGGGTTTGATGCACATGTTTGGGTGGTTCTTATATTAGATATGGCTTACTTGGCATGATACTTGTGACTTGTGAGCCCTTGGAGGGTGTATTTTCTTGTCTTTGCAAGACCTTGCTCGGTGAACATGTATTCATGGGAAGATGACTATGTTCGGACTTTCATGAGGGGCTTTGGAGCCCAGGGATGGATACTAGACCCCACATCTGGGGCACATGAGATGATGGACGTTGCACTATGAGGATGGAGGTCGTTGCCTTTGGAGGCATCTTGGCATGACTGGATGATGAGCCCCCACCATCTTCCACCTGAACGTTGGCCCTTGGAGGACTAGACGTCACCCACCTATCCCATGACATCATCTAGGGGCTAGGGCTTTGATGGTTCCTGTTATCACACGGATTGTAGGTGGGGCAAAGATTGACCCAATCTACAAAGGTGAGACAACTATGGGAATACCTACCCACTGTCACCTTCGATAGGTACTCCCCTCGCTTTAGCGATGATGTGATCACCTCAAGGGGAGAGTCTTGGTGACTCTAGGGGGATTGAGACGGAGGGTGGAGAGATGATGAGAGGAACCCCTTAGGTCAATGATGGAGAAGGATAAGAGCTTGGAAATGAGTCTTGTAGAAGTGGGATATTTGCCAAAGTCTTGAGTACCTGCACCAAAGTGTTAAACCTGCCCGAGACAAGACGAATAATCGAGATACAAGCTTGATAATCAAGTGGACAAGCTAGTAAAGCTTGCTGTCCTATATTGCAGCAGTAAACAAGAATATATATCAGCAAGGAAAAATGTTGTTAACTGTAGAAATAACCATCCAAAGTACGAAAGAATTATTGGACAATGAAGCACTAAACAAGCGGATAATGTTCCAATACTTAAGCATAAACTTTGATGGTAAAAGAGGGCTGTTAGGTAGTGTTTTCAGAGAATTATAGTGACATCCAAGTGGCTGTAGCAAATATTTGCTACAGCAGCATATTTCAACCATTAAAATCAGCAAGTAAACCGTCAAAAAGTTAGCCAATAAGCAATGAAATAATAATAGTGGCTTCCAAGCAAATTTCTACAGTTGAAAAAGTAAGTTAAGTAAAAGTTCAAGTATGTTTTTCTGCAGCACTAATGGCTGTAGCATAAACTTATAACAGCAGCAAGATATACTTGGCCAAGTTAGATGCCCTAGTTGCTCAAGCAGGCCTAAAGCATACAAAATTTATTACACTTTAAACAATTGAAATATCACGAAAAATCACACATTTGAATGCAAGTATTTTATTTCTCCAATGAAATTTTCAGATTAGTGCTTTAAATCTATTGGGTAAATGGAGTCTTGGTTATAAGATTTGGATCCACAATATCTCTAGGGGTGTAAGCCCTTTTACTCCCTAGAGCATGCAAAACCAACAAAGGTAAATCTAGGAAGGTGTAAGCCCTTTTACTCCTCCTAGCAACCTTGCAAAAATTGACTTATCAACTAGCAAATAAGATGAAGCTTGGTGGAGGGTGTATGCCTTTATACTCCAAGAGTTCTAGACAAGAATACCAATGAAACAAGAAGAAAATACCAACAAGTGCATAAATCTTCTTACCAATTCCACAAGATAGCAAGAACAAAACCCTAGTTTACCAAGCAATTTCCATCAACATGCAAGAGAATA
>CBVK0102249695.1:0-25707 GCA_900067695.1 Picea abies | reverse complement strand
GCCTATGGTTGGGTGAAAAGGGTATTGTCAATGGTAAAACGAGCACAATACTTCATATTCTAACACTAGCATCGATCTCTATCTCAAAAGGTCATTGCAAATTTGGCATGGATAAGACTAGAGCATCATTGATTTTATTCTTCAAGTCTTCAAATGTTGTTTCTTTTGTCTTACCCCATTGAAATCTCTTTCCTTTAGCGGTCAAGGCATGCAACGTCGCAACTACTGTGGAGAAGTTTACAATGAACTTCCTCAAATACTAGATTTCTCCCATGAAACTCCTCACCTCTGTCACGTTGGTGGGACTAACCCATTGGGTGATGGATACAATATTCTCTGGATACGCTCTCAACTCTCCTCCTCCAATCATGTATCCAAGATATATCAAGGAAGTCTTTCTAAACTCACATTTCACAAGTTGGAAATCAACCGATTCTTCCTTTAGGTCTCTAGTACATGCATCACATGTGAGAAATTTTCTTGCCAAGTATTGCTAAATATTAGTATGTCATCTAGATATGCTATTATAAAAGAGTCAATAAAGGGGCATAACACATCATTCACCAGTCACATAAATATTGCAGGTGCATTGCATAATACAAAAGACATTACTAACCACTCATACAAACCTTGTCTTGTTTTGAACACCATATTCTACATGTCCTCTGCTTTGATCCTCTTGGTGGTAACCTGCCTTGAGGTCCAACTTAGTGAAGAATTTGACTTGCTACAGTTGATCCAACAAGTCATCAATCCTCAGAAAAGGATATCTATTCTAGATGGTGATCTTATTTAGGGCACGATAGTCAATGCATATTCTCCATATTCCATATTTCTTTGGCACCATAATGATGGGTGATCCACATGGTGGTGTATTGGGTCTAATAACTCCTTGTTCCAACAAATGATGCAGTTTCTTCTTTACTTCATCTGCTTCAATGATGGGTTTCCTATACAACTTGATGGTGCTTCAATGATGGGTTTCCTATACAACTTGATGTTAGGCAACGATGACTCCAAAAACAACTGAATCTTATGTTCAACCTTTCTCTTGGGTGGCAGTCCCTGAGGCTCTTGAAACACTTTCTTATAGGCTTCAATCAATTGTTGTAGTTGTTGGCACTTCTTACCACTACATCCTTCCAAGGATGCCTTCATAGTCAATTCCTTGTGTTCTCCTTACTACTTTCCTTCTCTTAAGAACAATACAAACTTCTTTGTATTGCCTATGATTCTTCTAGTATGATGAACACTAATCAGAGAGAGTTTAGCTTTATCCTTGTCTATATTTATGGCATATGTTTTTCCATACGTGACTAGCATATACTAGTTAGGTCTCCTCCTAAAAATGGCATCCCTCATGTACAAGTATGGGCTTCCCAAGATGACTCCACATACATCTAGAGGAACCACATCTGTAACCACTTCATTAACAAAATTCAGATTAATGGCATACTTGAATTTGCACTGATTGTTCACTTTCAATTCCATATCTTGCCTTACCCAGCCTAGGGGGTATGGTTGCAGATGATCTTGTGGCTCTAGCCCAAGCTTCTCAACCAATTGTGCAGAGATCAAGTTGGATTGTGAACTAGGATCAAACAAACAATCCACCTTGCTTTGTTCAAGTTGGATTGTGAACTAGGATCAAACAAACAATCCACCTTGCTTTGTTTCATGTGGATTTTAATGCAGAATAGTTCATTCATCTCCTTCTCCTCCTTGTGACTACAACCAACTAATGCCACCTCTTTCTGAATATTGGTGCAATTGATCTTCCCTTCTAGGTATGAGGTGTTGTCCACCCATTCCTCAACATCCCACTGATATCAATGATGTATTCTTCCTCTTCTGGAAATGTTTGGGACACTTCTCTAGGTGTAATTTCCAACAGACCTCCTTAGTGCGTCCCTTTCGATCATAGCCTTTCCATTGCTTGTCATAAGGTGTTGCTTCTTATGTTTCTACCACAATCTTCTTCTCATTCCAATTCTTCTTTTTTTTCTTCTTTTTCCGCTACTCTTATGGTTCTACTTGCTTGTGTGTATTTGCTTGCTACTTCAACTTGGCTCCCTCAAGACACTATGCTTGAATATTGGCCTCATCAATCATATTGGGTCTGAATAGAATTAGTTGTTTCCAAATCTAAGGTAGCAATGCCCCCAAATGCTTGATTAACATGCTTGGAATTTTGAGAGAAACTCCCATATGAATTGCTCTCTTCTTGAATTCTGTGGTGAACTCTTTCATTGATTGTCCTTGTCTCTTCCTGAAGTAATGCCATACTATTTGTTGATGTTCCACATATCCACTTGGATAAAACTGGGCTTTGATTATGTCCTTTAACACCTCCCAATCGATTACCAATGGCTCCTACTCCAATGCTATGCTCGTTGTGTCACTCTCCCACCATGCCAAAGGATGGCCTTCAAGCTTCATTCGAGCAAACACAATCTTTTTTTTCCTGTTACTTCATGCACGCCAAAGTATACTTCCATCTGTTGTAGCCATTGGTTCACCCGACTATTGGGTGGTCGGCTAGATTATTGGCTGGCTGAATCGACTATTGGCTTGGCTAGTCAAGTTTTTGTTAGCTAGTGAGAGCTAAGGAGATATACAAATAATTGATGGTGGACTTAGGAGTGTTTCGTTTAATTGGGGCGTGAATTGAAGTAGCTATACCGTGGTATTGAGCTAATAGTCCTTCTCACAAGATTTTCCATTCAAGATTATAATTGTATTGTAGAGGATTCCATGTTGGTGAAATGAACATGCTATAAGCCTTCCATTTCGGATCTACCTGTGATGTTCACGAGGGGATTTGTCTCCACGTCCATAGGACATGAGTGATTATAGAATACTTCACATCATCATTATTGGCATTTTTGATGAAAGTTGCATCAATACGAACCTCAACATTGCACATAACACTAACTTAAGTATCTCATGCCTATCACACACTTTTTTGTGGCCTTGAATCTTGGAGGTGTTTATCCATGAGGATTTCTCCTTCATAAATCCCCTTAATGTTCCTCATTTTGATGGATTGGACCTTCTTTGTACTTTTCTTATTTTGGTTGAAGGTGTCTTAGTCCTATGTAAATATCATCTAATTATTATCTTGTATTCTTTGAATTTCATTTGTCAATTGCAGTCTTGAGTTGGCATTAATATATAAATTAAAAAGTGTGATGGAAAATGGAGTAAGCTAAATGTGTATGGTAAAAATACCCCATTTATAAAAATAAATTTATGCTGAAACCAACAAAATTTTTGGATACGAGTAGAGTTCAGCTATGATTCAAGTTCCATGCACATTGAAACTTTGTCTCAAAAACTTTGCTCCTTCTTATCTTAAATTGATTCAAATGTTTAAAAAATACAAAAAAATCTCAAACACTTAAAACCTTAACTTATTATTCACTAAATTCCACATTGGAAAATATACTCTAACTGGTTAGATCACTAAATTTCACATTGAAAAATAAACTCTAACTTATTGAAAAATAGGATGACTTACATGATTACATTTTTTTTTCCACGGGGAAGTTTCTCGATTATATAAAACAGTATACAATGTTTTTACACAGCAGCATTACAATATTCATCCCGAAGACTCAGCAAGGTTTGATCACAAGACCTCCTCCCAACACTTGGAGAAAGGTACGCTTGTCTACCGACTGAGCTGTCTCACGGGACAACTTACATGATTACATACTCCATGAAAAATCAACAAGTTGAATAAAACATCCACTTATGCAACATAAGTAGTTCTATTTTCCCTACGGTTTATGTGATTGTGTCCGTTTGCTTCTTACTTGTTCAAAATTTGTACAGCCTTATTTTCAACGAATAATGCAATGTCATTATGGAAAAAAAAATATATATATATTATTCAGAAAAAGAAAATCACAGGGAATTCAAAGCCACGAGGACAAATTTTCAAACGGACGTCACCACATCCTCTGTGAATCCAGTACAGTACGTAGATACAATGTATACGAAAAGAGACCGCGCAGATAACAAGAAGAGAAAAGAAAAAAAAGGAACCAATTTTGTGATGACGTCACATTGTTCTGGGCATTGGAAGAAATTTGAGACAAAAGGTGAGAGAAATCCATTTTTTTTCTTACTTTATCAACCTGATTTTTTTCAACTTTACCAATCTCCAATCTCAACGGTTCAAAATTTAAAATTATAATAACCATCACATTAATCGTGCTAAGGTTCAGGTTGGGGTTCAGGCTGGCAGATTTTCATCTCACAAAGTTTAAGAAAATAGGTTGGTAGATTTTAATAGATTCATTCAACCCTTTTATGATGAAAAGTTGAAAAAGAGTTGTACTTCAATTGACAAGAGTAAACTAAGTATACACTTGAAATAAAATATTGTCCTTACAATTAATTAAAATATTAAATTTTAATGAATAATGAGATAAACAAGTTGTAATTTCAATATAAAGTGATAATAAGCATACTTTATAATTTCAAATACAATATTTTGGGGGCTTCTATATACATTAATAATATTAAAAATTCATAACTATTGAGACACTGTTTATTTTGAGAAATTTCAAAATGTTAAAAATCACAATATACAACTTTAGACACCACAAAATCAAACTTTTTAGTGAATACCAATATAAGCCCAAAGATGTAATCTATGTATCCATATGATGCATGAGTAATGCATCTTACATTCATATTTTGAGTATAACTCAATCCTTCTTAATCATAGGAGTCATGTTCATTTTATATCTCATTAGAAAAAAATAAATTGTAGAAGATCTTGAGGCCTATAAAAGAAATGAAGGGACCCTACTTACATTATAGGTCTCTAGGAACATGACAATCTAACATGACTACATCCATTAAGCTAATATGTTTATGATTTGAATCTTCCCAAGATCCATAGAAACACGAAACTAAATGAAATTACTCATCAAGACTACCAAGTTGGTTAATTTTTATTGAGGATATTGATTCTTCACTTTATCTTTCAAACCATGTGAAAATGCATGAAAAAGGTGAGATGTTAGATCATAATCCCTAATGCATAAGTTTGATGATAACAAAAATTATGTTACCTTCTCCCTAACTTTCTTAAGAATCCCACCCAATTTCAAAAATGTTGTTTCAAGCATTAATGTTACAAAGGGTACATCTCTTTGATCTTGAGTTTGGGATGAGGCTAGGGGAAAGAGAGCTATGGGGCATTCTCAAAATATTTGAAAATTATCGTCACATCAATGTCAATGTTTCTAGAAACAAGAAAAATATAACAAATGAAATGACACTATGACAAGTGTCAGAGACAAAGATAACAAAACAAATGATGTTATGGTCAGTGTGAGATTTAAAAACATGAAGTATGTAAACTACGATGCTTAGAACACATGAATTCAAGTGGGAATTCACAAAGACAAGGTGTCTAAGCTTCTTTAGTAGGTTTTCATTAAGTGACACATAAAATAATGCACATGCCCACATGGTGGTAGGATATTTATCTAGGTATGAGCTATGTGATGGATTTAACGTTGTGGAAGGGCACATTGTGGAAGCATACACAATATCAAGGAATAGATAAGAACCTACTACAACAAAGAAGATTTTACTCTTTAGATGTCAAATGCAAGTATTGTGTGATGAATCGATGCTCATTAACCAACCAATTATTGGAAGTGGGGATATTGACGGGTTATTAAAAATATGACCCTTTTTTGACATTTTATGATATTTGTTGTACTTCATAAATGACAATTGATATAAAAAATTTACTTTTTTTAAGGGTGTTTTTGAATTACCCTTCTAGGACAAGTTTGAACCCCTTGGAAGGGCTAGGAAGGGTTCAATTTTTATCATTGGGTGAGTGAAATCCATCTTTTTCTTACTCTACCAACCTCAACGGTTCAAAAATTAAAATTATAATAACCATCACATTAATCGTGCTAAGGATCAAGTTGGTAGATCTTCATCTTGGCAAAGTTTAAGAAAACAAGTTGGTAGATCTTCATCTGAAACCAGGGTAAGAATTTCAAAATTGAATTGTCTATTAAATGTTAAATTTTACAATTTTAACAACTATGATGCTCGTTTCGATAGTTTTAACAAAGAAAGTTGATGAGGAGGAAAAATTTTAAGCCTGTCAAATTCCATTGAGGCTGGCAACGTTTTAAAAAAAAAGGTTGGCAAAGACAACACTTAAAAAGGTCCAATATAATAACAAACATTAACATAAAGTCTAAGATGGATCTATGAAGGCATTAATTAGTATGGTATATATTATGGTGTAGATTTTAGCAATAAAGTAAAATCCTTTTGTGGAGGGGGTTTTCCCTTGTCCCACAAACAAGGGGGTCTCATACACCAATTTGATTTCTAACTTAGCTCCGACCTTAAGATTAGATTATTATTATTATTATTATTATTAAATTATTTTGATTTTAATTACAATTTCAAGGAGAAGAAAGAAGCTAACATTGCTTCTAGGTTCTCTAATAACAACATATTGAAATATCAAGAATTTGATTTTATTAAGTTATACATGTAAGAATATGTAAGATTTTGAATTTCCTTTATATTTTAAATAATTTTATATTATGATAATACATTTAAATAAACAAAATAACCTTTTAAGTATATGTTAATTTTGTATGGGGGAGATGTCAGTGATGTAATGTAAACAATATAATTAAATAAAATATAAATAACTATATACATACATATGTACATAACAACATCTAAAAAATTAAACAAGTGTTAATCCATCTTAAATCTGGAAATTTAAAAGACTTAAAGGATCAATTTTTTTAAGATATAATTTTAAAAATCATTCAACACCAAAAAATTAATATATAACATATAAAAAAATTCCACTCAAAAAATTTGAACCCTCTTAAATATCTTATTAATTGATATTATACATTAAAAAACACAAAAACCTTTTCATATATTAAAAAAAAACCAATAACATAAATACAACAAAATTGGATTAAATTAAAAAAAAATAAAAAATTACCATTTAAAAAATATATATATAACCCATAAAAAGTAAATACAACAAAATTGGATTAAATTAAAAAAAAAAATTACCATTTAAAAATATATATATATATAACCCATAAAAAGTTCATGTTTAGAAATTCTAGCTGCAAGAGGCATTATATAGACACTGCGTTTTCCTTAGCAATTTTTTCGCATTTTTTCATTGAGTTACATATTGATATGAAAATATGAATGGCAGCATTAATCTCATTCTCATAAAAAGGCATTAGAAATGGTGATCTTATATATTTAATGGTTTTAAAGATAATAGAAACATATAATTTTACATTTGATAGATTTGAGAATACTTTTTTAGATAATTAATTTTTTTATTAATATATTCGACATTTAAATAATTTTGGATAGATGATTGAAAAAGAAATTCATAAAACAAATTAGTATATATATTTTAATTTTTTTATTTGAATTTTTAATGAGTTTTTAGAAAGTAGTAAGAATGAATGAAATTGAAATTGCACTTATCGATTGTTGAGATTATATAGTTTAAATGAATTAAGAGCTTTTCAAAATATTGTATCCTGTTTTTCAAGTTACTAAATAAATTTATAAATATATTCAAAATTATAATTCAAATAATAATAAATTACATTTTTACCAACAATTAGATTACAATTTACCAAAAAAAAATAAAAATTAGATACTCTTATATCTTAGCTCCGAATTCAAAATTTAGATAATCCAAAGTTAAAAAAAATTAGATACTCTTATATCTTAGCTCCGAATTCAAAATTTAGATAATCCAAAGTTGAAAGATCTTTCGACTGATGCTGTGAAAGCACCTAGCTCTTCCATGCACAAACAAAACGAATGTCATAGATGCCTTGCAGAACACGTGGGTTATGATATATTTTTTAAAAGATATTATCCATAAAAGGCTTCTGCTCTGGAGCTTCTAGTTACAGCACGAATAATTCTGAAAATATTGCTAAGGTTATTGTAAGACGGTGATCTAATCTATTTCAATGCAAAGCTGAATCTGTCTTGGATTAGTTTTGTATTTTTTTTTTTGCAAATTTATATTTTTTAGATGGAAGGATTTTGGATTTCTTTATTGTAAATAATTTTAGGGGTTAAATTTAGCAAATGAATTAATTTTTTATGGTTTTTCCTAAAAAAAAATTGGCCAATTTACATTTTCTCTAAAAATGATTAGCCCAAATTCCATAGAATAAAATTATTTTACCTTAAAAATGACCAAAACTTTATAAAAATATATAAAATCCTTAGAAATTTGAATATTTTTACAAAACTATTGCTAAAAATTTTGCATTTTGCATATTAAGAAATAGTAAGATTATCATGTTTTTACATTTTAATATAAATTTACATCCTTAAAATCATTCCTGTTTTCCATTTGACTACATAATTGTATAAGAACATGAATGGCACCATTAATCTCATTCATTTAGAGAGACATAAGAAATATGGTATTCTCATTTTAGAGAGACATAAGAAATATGGTATTCTCATTTTATGGAGCTATTGCATGTTTTGGCTGAGACAACAAAAAAATGCTGGGCACAGCAGACCAGACGATGATCAGAAGATTCAAACTGTTGCCGATTCTCATTTAACTTATGGTCAATTTCAATCAAGTTTACTCACTAGTGAGATTCTGAAAATGCAAACACCAAATTAAGACGGTGACGTTCATGCAGTTGATGTGACACAGCATGAAAACACTGGTACTGGATACAGAAGATGAGCTGTCTCAACTATTACATACAAATAATAATAATAAAAGGAACAGGGGATCTGACAATGAAATAACATAGAAAAATGATCCAGCCCAGAGGAGAACCCTTTCCATCACTAATTATCACACAGTTTGACTCCACTTTTTTTCGTTGCCTTGAGTTCAGATGCCAACATTTAATGCAACACGTCTGGCTAGTTCTGAATTTTATAGATCCCAGCCTTCAGCAGCACATTGACCTCTTTGCTACAACTTACTCATCAGAGAGCAAACCCACTTTGCCAATCCAACAATAAGCTTGCATCTGATCAAACAATGTGCATAATGTAATATCTTATACTCAACTGATTAATACCTCATACATATATGTTGCATGACCTAGTTTGTTTACACTATCTTTATTCATAAAGACTGAAATCTAAGTAAACTGGAAATTTGTTATTAAAGCATTCTCATAAACCCTCAGCACTTCTGGTCCAGAAATGAAGCATAGCAAAGAATTTAAATAACCAGCTAAGACACTAATCCCTGCAGAGCTTTCTTCAATATATGCATTTATCCCTTCAACTTCCTGATCTCCAAGCTCAAAACAAACTGAATAGCATATAGCCCTTCAACTTCCTGGTCTCCAAGCTCAAAACAAACCGAATCTCAATGGAAGAAAAATATATTTTTCAAGCCAGTAAAGCACATACTATCCAACTTACCAGAAGATACATATTGATTCTCCAATGCATCCCATGCAGGGACACTGCCTTGGATTTCTTGTGTGATTTACCCTTCGCTATGATGGGCAAAGCTCCACACACATTCATACCCAAGTACTGAGAACTCTGCATAGCCTGGGAGGCATTGATGCACAAACCCAAGTTCCCCTTCAAGTCTACGTTCTTACCTAACCTGTGCAAGAACTCTGAAGAGAAAGGGAGTGCCCCTGAGAGCATGTTACCACTCAGATTAAGGTGGTACATGTGAGAAAGATTACCTATAATCGGAGGAATCCTGCCTGACAGCCTGTTGTTCTCCAAATTCAAAGAGCTTAGATTCAAAAGTTTGCCATAAGCCACAGGTATTGGACCTGAGTACCCAGAATTAGCAAGCCTAAGATCTTGAAGCTTTCTGAGATTCCCAAGTTCAACAGGCAAAGGAGAAAACATTGGATTCTTATCCATTATGAAGTACTGGAGGCTCTGTAAACTTCCCAGAGAAGGGGGGAATCTGCCTGTAATCTTATTGTTGCTGAGAGCTATGAACTCCAAGTTTTTCAGTTTTCCAAGACCCACAGGAATGTGGCCTGTGAGGGAATTAGAGCTCAAATCCAACTTCTGCAACGTCCTCAGATTTCCAAGGGATTCCGGAATGGGTCCTCTAAGATTATTGTAACTCAAATCAAGGCCCAACAAGCTTCTTAAACTCCCCAGTCCCACAGGGATTTGTCCGTTAAAAGAATTATAACTCAAATCTAAATGCATGAGACTATTCAGCCTCCCTAAATCTGGTAGGATACTCCCATGAAGATTGTTCTGAGAGAGTGTCAGCACCTGTAATCCCCTCAAGTTTCCAAAATCCCTAGGAATTTCACCAGTCAGACCCTTGTTGGCACGCAGGCTCAACTGCTCCAAGCTGGGGGCCAGCTTCTGAAAACCCAAAGGAATTGTGACGTTCTCGTGCATGAAACACTGGAACATAAAGAGTGCCTGCAAGTACGAGAGCTTGAAAATTGAAATGGGGAACAATTCTGAAAACCCAAAGGAATTGTGACGTTCTCGTGCATGAAACACTGGAACATAAAGAGTGCCTGCAAGTATGAGAGCTTGAAAATTGAAATGGGGAACAAGGCATTTTTCTTGCAAGAAGGATTAGGTTTGTACCCAAAATCAAGCCTAGAAACATGCAAGAAATTGTCGTTCCCTTGTTTGCACTCCAGGCCCGGCCATGTTCCTTGTACACAAGGACGTGGATGGGTTTTTCTCCATTTTGCATCTGCAGACATAGATTCCATTACTTCAAACAAAGCTTCTGTTTCCTTAGGATCCATTTTGGCATTGGAGACCTGGTAATCTGCCTGGCCTCCATGACTTTTCCGATGTGCTGCTCCATGAGTTCTTGCTAGTAAGAGAAAAAACATGCACAAAGTATATTTAGAAGGATACATTGAATGTGCCAAAGAAAATACATATACCAATCTGAGAAACAAATCCAGTGCCTGTAACGTGTCGAATGGATCGGGATGGTAGAAAGCACTGGATAAATGTTGACACCTTGGTCTGAGTATAGCATGGTGAGGAGGTGATAGAGATGATGGTTCAGTGTCGTTACCCTGTAGTACTCATGTACTGAACTTGTCTTCAACGCATGTGCATGTCAGTTTTGAATAAACATGCACGCCCAACTGTTTGGCCATAGGGGGTTAGCCACTGTGCAAACGGGCTTTAAATATGAAAATTGACTCTATAGGACCGACTACTGTGCAGACTGACCTTCAATATGAAGATCGATTGCATGCAGAGTACAATTGGACTTAAGGGTTTACAGTTGTCATTATCAAAGTTCCATACATATGTTACTGTTTATTTAAAATTGGTGCAGGAGAGAGGTTAAAGTTTTGTAAGTAAAATAAAGTTTATTTTATAAGTATGATTATTGGAATGGTAGATTTGAGTACTTGATTTTGATTTTGATTGAGTGTTTTTGGGATTTTTCATGATGTTAAAATTATTTATGCATTAAAAGATGTAATTTAAATAATAAAAATAATATAATTTAAATAACAGAAATAAATAATTACATTCAAATTTATATAGCAATAAATAATAAGAATGTGTGTTTTTTTTAAAAAAGTTATAAGTTTAAATCTAGAACGGATAAGATACGTATACTTTTATAAACTTTATCAGTTAAATCTCTGAACTAAAAAATCTCATACACCAATTTAATATCTAACTTGACGATAACCTTAAAAATAAATTATTATAATTATAATAATAAAAAATTAAAAAAATGGTATATTTAAACACTAATAAAAGTTTCCCATATGCTGAATTCATCTATATAACAAAAGTGTTTTTACATATGCTGAATTCATTTATATAAGAGTTTTGCTTATCGATTTATTATGGTAGCAATCTCAGTGTGGAGCCTCGAATTTGTTGTTTCCCGAGGAGTATGATTATATTTTCAAAGCAATCTCAATACCTACATGTAGGTATCTCTAAATAGCTTGATACCTATATGTGCAAACGAATCTAAGTTGTACTCTTTTTTTTAAATAAAAAGAATTTAATAACATTTCATGCTAAAGCAAATCCAATTTACACTTTTTCAAGGAATTTAATTGCAGTTCGTGCATAGCAGATCCGAGGTTTGGTGTATAGAAAATCCAAACTTAAGATGGGTCTCAGAGTTTGAAACTTCCATGTGCAAAGCAAAGCAAATCAAGGTAAAAAAATTTATAAGGAATTTGACAAGTTTTGGTGTATATCATATCCAAAATAAAATTTGATATTTTTATGTGCAAAGCAAATCAAATAATTTTTTTTGGTATATTATATATTTAAATGGATTTTAGAATTTGATATTTTTTAATGTATAAAATAAAATTTATTTGGTATATTGTATATCTAAATGAAATTTAGAATTTGATTTTTTTTTAATGTACAAGGTAATTTTTTAAGAAATTTGACAAGTTTTGATGTATAATATATTTAAAATTAAAATGGTTTTTTGTAAATTGTAATTGATAATATTGTACAAGTAATAACTTATTTATATTGATTCTATTTTTATTTCTTTTAAGTCAAAATAGTAAATGTTTTTTTTTTTTTTTTTTTTTTTTTTTTTTGGCTAGTTTCAAGAGTCTAAGGAGAATCATGAGAATCTTAGTTTAGGTGGGGCTGTTAAATCATTTTATTAATTAAGTGGAAAAGTTGTCATTGTTATCTCCACAAAATGTTGGTAGAGGTAGATCTAAATAAAGGTCTATTCAAACATATCATTGTATAATGTGGAGATTATTTATTATTCCAAGTTTTAAATTATGAAAATATAACTTTTGATATCTAAGTTTTCAATAAATTAATGATTATAGGGTTCAAGATTCAACAATATCACTTTATTGGAAAAAAAAATTCAAAACAATAAACTTAAGAAAAAAGGTTAAAAAATAATAAGTAAAGATTTATTCAAACATATCATTGTATAATGTGGAGATTATTTATTATTACAAGTTCTAAATTATGAAAATATAATTTTTGATATCCAAGTTTTCAATGGGTTCATGTTAATAACTTTTGATATCTAAGTTTTCAATAAATTAATGATTATAGGATTCATGTTCAAAGATATCAGTTCATTCATGGGAAAAAATTCAAAACAATAAACTTCATAAAAAATAAAGTTAAAAAATGTTGATCATCAAAAATAAACTTTTAACAATAATTCTAAAATAATTTATAAAGTAATTAAAACTAACAACATCATCTTCTAAAGTGTCCAATCCTTTTTTTAAACTCTATGATTTGGATATAAGCTCATTATTTTCCATTCTATGCAAAGATTCAAAATAGAAAACCTCTTAATTGGAATGAAGAGGCATTATGAATTATTAGACAACTCTTATCTTAAAAAGAAACGATATCTTAAGTGGGGATTCACAAAGTAAAATGTTCAGAATTAACCATTTTTTCATATACTATAATTCCTTTAGTTGAATAAAAGCATTTCACCAATATAATTCCTTTAGTTGAAAAAAAGTATTTCACCAAAATAACAGGAAAAAAATAAAGTTTATTGTTATTTTAAGTTTAAAATAAATGGCTTCAACAACACAACTTATATCTTTGGAAATTGTAACCTTAAATTAATAATGTACTTACACTCTTTGACTTAAAAATAAAAACTATAATAATTTCAAATTCCAAATATGAATAATCAATTTTTTGTGAATAAAAAAAAGTGTTGTCTATATGTATTGATACTATACATCTAACTCAGATTTATAAAATTATCAAAAATAAAATAAAATTTAATACTTTTATTAAAAATATATATATCTTAATATTATAGTAATTTATGGGGTCCCAGGAAAGGTTATCATAAACCCTAAAGGAACAATATAATTGGTAGTTGCTTGGGGTATGGGTACCTTCACTAAAAACTAGGTTAAAGCCTATGCTCTTCTACAAGGGATGATAATTGTCTCTTCTCTCCAAATTCGAAATGAGATCATGATTGGTGATTCCAAAAAATCATTAGACACATGGTATTGAACACTATTACTATGGATTTTCTTTTGGCATCAGTGATAGAGAGGAATTAAAGCACTGCGAATTCTTTCTCTATAATTCAATATTACCATGTGATGAGGGAAAACAATGTTTTAGCTTATATGTATGCAAATCAAGCCTCCTTGATAAAAGAGGGGGACATCATTATAAATGGAAAACATCACTCCCAACCTATACCTTAATATGACAGTGGACAAGGCACCTATTATGCATTTAATCTAGCTCATGGCCTAGTGTAAGGAAAGTAAGCCTCTTGGCAGTTCGATTTATGTGAAACTATGCCCCCCATCCTTTCACATGCTCCCTTACCTCTTGTAGCATGCTTTTGAACTCATGCTCTGTAATTAACTTAACCACTATGGGATCATGGCTCTTTGGTCTAGTTTCTTTGAATGGTGTCTCTGACATTCCAACTCAAGGTCTAGTCGAAAGTTCCTTGGTTTTGGCTTTGGGTGGTCCTATCAACTCCTCTCCTCCTTCTTTTTTTTCTAGGTAATCCAACACCTTTAAACTTTATCCTTCATGAAGGTTTGGGAAATTCTAGGCTAGTGCTACATCTCAGTTCAAGAGAGATGACAATTGTTTATTTCATTGGTGACTCAACCTTTGTTTTAAAGGTTTTCCAATTTTCATTTGGAGATAGTTTGTATTTGAGTAACCCCTCTCTAAATTTGAATATTAGCATGCTCGAGGTGAAATTTTACGCTTTTGGTTTGAATTTTATTAGAGCTCTGGTTGGTTTTCTGGTTCTTCTCTCTTGTTTGGGTGTATTGAAGGCTCTCACTTGGATCTTTTTTTTCTATCTTAGATTCCACTATTCATTATTGCTCTAGGTATCACTCATTGGGATAATTTGGGTTCATCCTTTCTCCAACTCAAGATCATTTTCACTCTAGTTACTTTAAAAAGGACCAACATTGAGGAATTCAATGATATTTCTATTTGGATTTATGTTTTCTTCAGATGGATTACAAGGAAATCCAAGAGATAATATGAGCTCTTCAAAGGAACGAAGAAGAAATTCAAGGTAACCACAACTCAATTCTTATGGCCAATGAGAAAATTCGTGAACATGATATCAATGTCACCTCCAAATTCCCACAATAATGGGAACCCCAGTGCAACAAAAATGCCAGATAAATGTGGTGGAGGTAGAGTGTAATATGGTTAGAAATATGGTGGCCATCTTATCTAAAGGTGAGTAGTATTGAGCTTCAATCCAGGTGCAATCAACTAATTATGTAATATGCCTAGCCACCAACAGGATGGGTCACGCTATTGCAAAGTCTCTCTTCTAGAAATTTGTTCAAATTCTGATAAAATTTAACTAATAAAGAAGCATGAATGAAATGTAATAACAACACATGCATTGATAAATATTCTTGCTAGACTTTCAAATAATGCTTAAACATGCCATGCACAATAATAAACAGCAAACAGGAACATCAAACATACATATATCAGAGATAATAATTAATACAAAACAAAAATAAATATACAAGAAAAAGAAACCATGACAAAGAGTACTTATCTTAAACAAAACCAATCACCAACTGGATGCATACCAAGGACGTTCCACCCAACCTTAGACACTATTGTTCCAAGTCTCAAAAACAGGTCACCCCCGATCTAGGGCTATGAATCCACAAGGACGGGTTCCAGAGCGACACTCAACTTCCCAAACCAGTCAACACTCAAGCTCTCACAAGTTTCTCCACACAAAACAATCCAAAGTACACAAAATCTCTTCTCTCAAGCCTACACCACCCAAAGACAATGAACCCCCTTCTTTGCCATGCAGTCCCTCGGGCTGTCCACTTCTTTCCAGGGCTCCAATGCATCTAGTCAAGAATCTCCCTGTTGGGACTCATGGGATTCACAACTACAAACAAGGTTTATCACATGCCAATGCATCTTAGGAATACATGCACCATTTCATCGCTAGAATACACCAATAATTACTACAACCAACAAAACAATGGCTTCTTTCTTCAACAATTCATCCCCATGTCCCAATCAAGAACAATAATAATGAGGAATAATGAATGAGTAAAAAATGAATCAAGAGTGAACAAGTGAATGAGTGAACAATGAGGAATAACCATGAGGAAGAACCACCAAACATCCCACAATAGGTGTTTATGAAATTACATGCAATAAAGAACCACATGGAATTTCCCCCAAGAAGCTCATGTAACTACTTCTTTCTCTCTGAAAATTTCAAGATGGTAAATAAAATATAATAAAAAGACTTAGCCTCTTTATCCCCCTCTCTCATGGAATCATAATCCCCTATAACTCTTGTCTTTGTGTGTCTTGCAACCATCAATGTATTTTATTATTTGCAATGTTCAAAGTATTACATTTCCTAGGCACTTCGACCTCTTTTAATTACTCAGGCATTCTGACCTTTCATCAAATAAACAAAATACATTGCTTAATATGGGGACTCAAAACTGAGGTATTACATTCCCCTCCCCTTATTTTGACACTGTTCTCATTGCATATACAAAACATAAATCAAAATTTCAAAATTTCTCAAAAAGTTGCGTACTCTGCTCACATGGCACCTTCATGCTCCCAAGTAACATATTTAGGACCGTAAGGTCCACTAAAATTTTACCAGTTCTATGACTCAATTCCAGAGAATTTTGACTTGTCTTTCCAATATGCACACCGGCTAGACCTGAAAGTCTCCTTCTGGCTCCACTTGAATCAAATTCTAATCAATAAAATGGTTAGGATCATGTACATACTTTTTTAGCAAAGAGACATGAAATACATTATGCACATTCATGGATACAAGCAATGCAAGCATATATACAATTGGCCCTATTCTGTCTAATATCTCAAATGGACCACAAAATATGGCTGCCAACTTTGTACAACTACCCAAATTCAATGAGCTCTTCTTGGGATTCACATTCATAAGCACATGCTCTCCCACTTTAAATTCTCTAGTTGTCCTATTCTTATCTGCATAACTCTTCTGTCTATCTTGTGATGCTTTCAAATTTTTCTTAATTTTAACCATCTGGTCTTCCATATCCTTGATCAATTCCAACCCAAGTACTAATGTGTTTGTTGGGTTTTCCCAACTCACTGGAGTATTTTATTTTCTACCATACAGAGATTTATATGGGCTTATCTTCAGTGAATCTTGATACCCATTATTATAGGTAAATTCAACCAAATATAAGTAATCTTCCCATTTAGATGGTTTATTCATCACATACATTCTTAACATGTCTTCAATTACTTGGTTGACTCTCTATGTCTACCCATATAACTGTGGATGGTGTGTTGTACTAAAGTTCAAATTTGTACCAAATCCTTTAAATAATCCCCTCCAAAAATTTGAAGTAAATTTTGTATCTCTGTTAGAAAAAATTTCCTTAGGTATCTCATGCAACCTAGCAATTTCCCTCATGTAAATTTCTCCAATATTAGATGTTGTATGAGTCATTTTTATAAGAATGAAAATTAGAATCCTTTGTCAATTTATCCACAACTACCATTATTGAATAATGTTTCCTTGTTGTCCTAGGAAACATAGTGATAAAATCAATGGTTACCACTTCCCATTTCTTCTCTAGAAATCAAAATGGTTGTAGCAAAATCATCGAGTGTTTATGCTCAAATTTCATTCATTGACATTCCCTACATATGAGAATGTAAGTAGCAAAATCCTTCTTTATTCCTGGCCAAAAGAATTGGCTTCTTATTGCTGCAACTATTTTCTGGTAACTGGGATGTTTGACATATGGAACATTATGCATTTCTTTTAACACCAAATTCCTAAGTTCTCTGGAACTAGGAACATAAATTTTATTTTTATGCATAAGTAATCCATCTTCCTTCATATCACATACTTTGAATTTTTGTTGTACATTTTCTTGCTGCAAGATTTATTTTACCTATAGGTAATGTTGGTCTGTAACAACAACATTTAAAATTCTTCTCTGTAAATCTGAACTATGCATACTAAGGATTGTGGCATGCATGCGGTGTACTCTTCTACTGAGTGCATCAACAACTTTATTTTCTTTTCCTTTGATATGCTTGATGTCAAATTCGTACTCACTTAAAAATCCCATCCGTATAGTTTTCCTGACATTCAAATTTGGTTGTTCAAAAATATATTTCAGACCACTATGGTATGTCCTTAATTCAAATTTATTTCCCATTAAATGATGCATCCACATCTTCAAAGCATGAACTATGGCATCAAGATCCAGATCATGTGTGGCATAATTTCTCTCATGTTATTTAATATTATTGGACTCATAATTGATCGCATGCCCATTTTGAGTGAGGACTCCACCAATTCCATCTTTGCATGCATTTTTGCATACCAAAAAATTCTCATTTGGGTCAACATATTGTAAAATAGGTGCAATAGTAAGTGATTCCTTCAAAAAATTAAAATTGTCTTCACAAATTGTTGTCATACAAACTTAATTATTTTATTCCGTAAATAAGTGATGGGATGATTAATCATAGAGAAACCTTCTATAAATCTCCCATAGTATCTGGCTAATCCCACAAAATATCTGACTTCTGAAACATTCTTGGGTGCTCGCCATCCTCTAATGGCCTCGATTTTCTTTGGATATACTACTATACCTTCTTCTAAAATAATTTTCCCCAAATAATGGATCTACTCTTGGTAAAAAGAGAACTTGCTAAGCTTGACATAGAGATGATTTTCCCTTAGCACTTGCAATACCAACCTCAAGTGGTGTTCATATTCTTCTTCTGATTTAGAATAGATAAGTATGCCATCTAGAAACACAATGACAAATTGATCCAAATAATTTTTGAACATGACATTCATCAAGAACATAAAGACAGCTGATGAATTGGTCGGTCCAAATGGTACCACTACAAATTCATAATGTCCACACTTGGTTCTACAAGTTGTCTTACTATTTTCTTCTTCCTTAATTCTTACCTGGTGGTATCTTGATCTCAAATCTATCTTTGAAAATACCTTTGATCCTCTTAGTTGATCAAAGAGGTCATCAATTCTAGGTAGAGAGTATTTGGTATTCACAATGGCTTTATTCAACGATCTAAAGTCAATGCACAAACTCGACGTTCCATCCTTCTTTTTGACAAAGAGTATTGGTTCTCCCCAAGGTGAAACACTTGGGCATGTGTACCCTTGCTTAAACAATTCCTCCAGCTACATCTGTAATTATTTTAATTCTAGTGTACTCATTATGTACAAAGTTTTTGATATTGGGGCGGCTCCTAGTACTAAATAAATACAAAAATATATCTCCCTCTTCTTATCCCTCCAAGACTTTTTCAACAATTCTCTACCCTTTCCTTTATCATACATGTACTTAGCCTTTCTAATGGTTTTTGTCAAAGTTTTAGGTTGATCATATTGAATCTTTTCCTTATAAAGCGATGTCAGTCCACTCAAAAATATATGTATCTTTACCTTTTCATCTTTTCTAAATCACACATACTTCATCAATCCTAAGAACTTATTTTTATATTCTCCCATGGTCATGCTCCCCAACTTGAGTTCAAAGAATTCTTGCATCTTCTTTTCATAGTATTGTTCTAAAAGATACTCTTTCTGAAAATTCCTCTTGAATTTATTCCAAGTGATCATGTTCTCATTAATGTTCTCCACTTGCTTCAAACTAATCCCACCACATAAGATATTTTCCATGCAAATGGTAGGTGGAAATTAAGGCTTCCAATTGTGCAACTAAAAGTACTTCTTGATTCCAAGCAACCGGGCTTCATCATGATCCTCCCTTTCTCTTTCATCATCAAAGGATGGTGGCTTAAGATTCCTCAAATCTCCTTGTAAACCATCTCAATCATGTCTTCTTCTTTGATGTCTGACAGGACACACTTCTAGACTGCTCCTTGAATCCTCAAATGCATAAGACATCCTAGTAGAGTAAGGAGGTGAGTGATTTCTATGAGTTCCACTAACCCTTCTTGAGTGGCCAGCTCTTATGTAGTTATATCTTCTTCCATGTTGTCTTCCTTCTTCCTCTTGTCTTGAACATGATCAATTCCTTGCTTGTCTCTAAAACTGATTTAGGATTTGCATCATTAGGGAATTTATTTGATTTTTTTCTTTCATCATCTTCTGAGTATCTACTTTGCAACTATGTACTTCTATTCTAAAACTTCTCACAATATTCATTAATGTTCATGACTCTTCTATGCTCCTATGTCCATTAGACTCTGTCTATGAATTCCCAACACTAATATTTTGACCTGTGTCTTCTCTTTCATGACTAAAGGCTCCTTCTCCTTCCTCCATTTCCCAAATCTACATTCTTATCTTTAACTAATGTGTTTATACTCTTAATTCTATAAGAAAGTGTGTGTGCAACATAATTTATGTTAGACAAAAGGAATAGACATGGATACACATTTCTGGAAAAAGGAATGTAAAAACACACACACACACACACACACACACATATATCTATATTGTTTCTTTAAGTTCACCAGTCATATTCTTCTAATTTGAATGTAACCTCTACTACTCAGAACAATTTAAAAGGAATAGACATGGATACACATTTCTGGAAAAAGGAATGTAAAAACACACACACACACACACACACACACATATATCTATATTGTTTCTTTAAGTTCACCAGTCATATTCTTCTAATTTGAATGTAACCTCTACTACTCAGAACAATTTTCTAAGTGCATAAATAAAATCCTTTCTCCGAGAGATTTCCAACGACTATTCATTTTCCCAATTTCGATCTCATAGAAAAAAGTTATGGTCCTATGAAGTTTCCTTCATTTTTCCCCTTCTGCAAATGTGGATGCCTCCATGAGTGTTATATGACATGGTAGATGAGGTGGATATGGCATTACATTGACATGATAGCTAACTTCGCCACCAACCCACTGAGGTATCAGTAATGATCGAGGTATCACTCAATGGACTCAGGAACTTCTGGGGGGGCAGGGGTCCGATATGGGCCCATCGGCCCTTGACTCTTCCTCATTCAAAATTTCTCACCAATCCCCTAATATCTGATATAGACCCACTAGATATCTTCCTATCGACATATTGTCCCTCCCTAGATAAATCCATTCCATTCTACCCTAGAGCACCCAATATCTAATAGTCAATAGTCTAGTTGGCACCCTGGACACATGTCACAAGCTTGACCTACCACCTATCCTAACACATGGCACAATGTTCTCTTGATACATCATCACCTCTATAGATATCCCCACTCTTATGCTACCATGTCTTCACTTTTCATTGGCTCAATTACATCATCATGACATCATCCGCATGTGCTCCATCCACTTACAATCCACAAGGTTTGGAAAATTGTCCCCATAACCATGCTTTATCGTGTATTGGGTTATCAAGACTTCTGAAGAAATAGGCTTGAAATCCTCCAAGGACCGATACTCCTATAATCGAGGTGTGATTTCCTCCTAATATTGACCAATGTTTGAGATCGTTTGACTTGCAGATCCGACGATGAACATGTAGGGTCATTGTAGACGATGGTAGGGGAGGAGGTGGAACCCTGAACCACCAGGTATCGGGATACCAAGATAAAACTAAGGATAGAACTTGAAACCTTCAAGGTTCTGGGGGTCTGATATGGCCCATTAGCCTATCGGCTATCAACTATTGGCTCTCTCACACAAAACACTATTACATGCTTCCAATATCTGATACCCGAGGTATCGACTCACTAGCTACTGTAGTCAAAAGGTTACATTGTGTGTGGCTTTGTAGGGTTCCTTGGCCTCAGTTTCACACATAATAACATAAGGTTCCCTTTTGGTTTATAAATGATTTATATGACCCTCCTCCGCATGCATGTGGGATAAACAAAACAATTTCCCATCGCATATCTACAGTGGAGAACCCATGCAGAGGTTGGATCATTGACTCCTGAGCACTAATTTTCTAAGGGGCATGATCATCACCTCAACTTCCCAAATCATGAAGGAAGAGATCATGAGGAGGTCAGGGCCATCGAGGATCTCAGGAACATGGTTTCCATGGCTATAATAACAACATTTAACCACAAAATATCCCCTCCAACGTTGTCCCAAGCAATTAATCAATCTCACTTTAAAGAAACTCATCCAAGAGACCCCTATCTTGTAGTAGACCCTTGAAGGCCCGATGTTGTAAACCAACAAATTTGATACCACTCTATGGCATACCCAACCACTAGCAGGCTGGGAATGCTACTTCAAAGCACACTTCAAGAATTAATTTTAAATTTCGATAAGAATTAATTAATAAAGAATCTTGAAAGACACATATTCCATAATAAAGATTCATGCTATAACATAGAATACATACACAATATTCCATGCAAAACAATAACCAACAAGTATGCATATTATAAATGCATATCTTAGAGGCAATAATTAATACACAATAGAAATAATTATACAAGCAAGGAAACCATGACAGAGAACACTTATCTTAAAAAAAAAACAATCACCAACTAGATGCATACCAAGGGTGCTCCACCCAACCTTAGATGTTATTGTTCCAAGTCTCCATAATAGTGTCACCCCCAATCCAGGGCTATGAGTCCACAAGGATGATTTCTAGAGTGACACTAAAATTCCCAAACCAATTAGCACTCAAGCTCTCACAATTTTCTCAACACACAACAATCCAAAGTACACTATCTCTCTCTTCTCTCTAGCCTACACCACCCAAATACAATGAACCCCCTTCACTGCCATGCAATCCCTTAGGTTGTCCACTTATTTCCAGGGCTCCAGTGCATCTGGTCAAGAATATCCATGTTGGAACTCTCAATATTTGCAGTTGTGAACAAGGTTTAGCACTTGCCAATGCATCTTAGTAATACATGCATCCACTCATGGCTAGAATACACCAATAATTACTACAACCAACAAAACAATGACTTCCTTCCTCAACAATGTTTTCCCATGTCCCAACTAAGAACCAGAATGAACGAGGAATAATGAATGAGCAAAGTGAATGACGAGTGAACCCCCGAACACCCAAAAGAAGGGTTTATATATTTACTTGGAAATCAAGAACCACATGGCCTTCCCCTAAGAAGCTCATGCAACCACTTTTCTCAATTAAATCCAAGATGGGTAAATAAAATAATAATAAAATACGTATCCCCTTTATCCCCCCCTCTCTCGTGGAATCATAGCCCCCTATAACTCTGTCCTTGTCTATATTTCATCCAACAATGTATTTTATTATTAATAATGATTAAGTTATAATATTTCCTAGGCACTCCGACCCTTTTTCAATTTTTTAGGCACTCTATCCTTTCATCAAATAAACAAAATACATTATTAATTTGGGGACTCAAAATCAAGGTATTACAAAATCCTCCTTATACATAAATGAAATAATATGTATGGAAGTGTTCATTCTTGGCTACTATCTTCAAATTATTGGCTTATGCTACCCAAGGCTAATGCTTAACAATGGAACCAACCCACTTAATCAACTAAAATATGCTTTGTATCATAAACTTTAATGGATACATGTAGGTAGACCTCCTCTTGCAATTTGTTAAGAGTTCAAAACTTAACTACTTCAATTCGTTGATACAAAGCATTATTTATTACCTCTCTATGCACGAATGACCATAAATGTGTGTTTTGTGTGTGGCATTGCTTGAACCATTGTTTAGTGCACCCAATGCATATTATTTTGATTTCCAACTATTAACAAAGGTGATTTTGTGCCAAAACAGTCCCAGTTCTTTCGTGTTCATTAATCAAATGAATGAAAAGTTATGTCCATTGTTCAATTAGAAAACAAACATCACAATGAGTACTCTAATTCAAGGCAACATTGACTCTATAGTTCTTAATTGGAAGATAAGGAAATGTGAATTTAAATATGCACTTAGTTTGAACTATGGTATTTGGACACCAACATTTCTTACACCAAGTTTCACCCAATGTCTTTTTCACAATACTCCATTATCAAACTAAGTATATCACTCTAGCATTAATAAATAACATAAATTATTTAGAAGGATATCTCTATAGTATTAAATAATAATAGATATTTTTTCATCAACGTCAATCTTACCCAACATTACTACATGTATATATTTAGATGAGGGCCAACAATTTAAATAGGAGAATTTATAAAACACAACATTTTCTTCCCCTTAACTCATCGATTAACAAAGAAATTGTTGTGTCTTATTGCTCTATGATTTACCATTCCATGTCTTCACTATGTGCACAAGTTGTAAGGTTCAATGAATGACATTCTATGGAATAAAGGAGTTTTTAAATTAATTTCCCAAGCAACTCAACATTGGTGAGTTCCAATTTGATCCCATGCCTTCCCAAGGTATAACCCAATGGTATGAGAATGAATTAATTGTTAAATGCAAGGAATAAAAAATTAGAAATTGGGTTGGGGAAATGAAACTATGGTAACAATTCTACTACCACAACCATTGATTTTTTTAAACAATTGAATTGATGGATTGAGTCTTTGGCTAATGGATTTTAGGGAAGTGGTGAATTCACGAGCTAGGTTAACATACAAATCCATTAGTTTACATGGGTAAGGTTAACTAGTTGATGAGAATCGTTGTGGTTGTCGTGATTCAATATCCCATCGCATTGGCCTACGTGAGAATGTTGGATAGCTATGTAGCTTCTGAAAACCTTGATTCAAAAAAATCTAGAATTAAGGTTGTACTTAAGGGATTAACTTGTGTTTGAGTGGGTCCTTACCCTAACCCAATTTCTTCATGGATTTTTAATTTCTAGGTGACCTTTGGCATTGTAATTTTGTTATTCCTGATTATCTAGTCAAATGGATAATTTTAATAATGTATCAAATGGATTCAAATATTTCATAGCCTCACATTTTTATGTTGCATAAAGTTTCAATTATATTTCTACTTTCTAAAATACACATTTCGATAAAGTTGAGTGAATTACTTAAAAGTTTTCAAAATTTATTGCAAGATATACTCATTGTTGCTAATGTTGTTAAGTGACAAGATAATGTACTTAGTTCGTGTAAAACATTATTTGATTTTTTGGCTCATCTGGCCTTATATTGATAAGTGTTGTTTCAAATCCATAAAGTGAAGAGTACTCAACCATATAATTACATATGAAACAATCCATGCATATTTATTTATGATAACATAAAACTCTCCAAAAACTATCATGCAAAAGCACATTTCCAGTGATATTTCCACTATGGGAGGTTATTAGGGGCCATTTACTTCTATCATAGTGGTAATAATAGTCACGAAAATTATCTTTGTGTTTTGGTTTTCATCGCCTAAATGGCCATTCACACTCTTCGAATTGAAATTGGTTTCTCCACTTCGGCCCAATCTTGTTTGGAAAAATCACAATGTAAGAAAATATGTGTGTTCATTTCCTTCACCTGGAGACAAAGTTAATAGATTCCTAGACCCTAATGCCCAATTTTTTGGAGTTGATCCTAGGTTAGAGCTTTGCCTTTCAGGATCAACCAAAAAAAAGGATGGCCTTTGGGGGTCATTTAATTTTTCAAATCTAGATATACCACCATGAATAATTATCTTCATCACATATTATCAATGAGGTGTACTCGATCTTGGCAGAGTGTTACCCATGATTTTGGTCATCATGATGGTGTATTGATGATGGTGT
>CBVK0102249685.1:0-14604 GCA_900067695.1 Picea abies | reverse complement strand
TGATCTCATACATGAATTCCCATATCGGAATTTGGGGATTGGAGTGACAAGAGATTTGGAGTCTCTGCATCGTGAACTCCAGGTTCACAAAACTCCAAAAAGATCTAGACCGTTGGATCCAAATCATTGAGCATCGTTGGATTTTGTACAAGAACTCACGTATCAGATTTCAGGGAATGGAGTGACTAGTGGTTTGGGTCACTGCATTTCGAACTCTCGGTTACCGAAATCCCGATACGGCCAGGACCATCGGATCAGGGGGGGATTCACAACCATCGATCTCATCGAAGGTAAGATTTCAAGTTTCGAGGTTTGAAGAGTTGAAAGACTTGACTCTCTTTCATTACTGAGTCACAAAATGTGAAAGGCGCCTCTTGGCTTAGCCTGTGGTCATAACCAACGATCACATGGAGGTGGATAAGGTAAGAGCTAGCCTGCCCTAGGCCCTCGTAGGAATTCGGGGATTATATCCCTTGAGGAAGAGAGAAAATTTTATTTTTTCCATAGTGGGTATGTGACATGACCTTCCTGCATTGCTTGGCAGAGATCAAGGAAATAACATGAAAAGGGACTACCTCGAGTCTCCTATACAATTTCCTGTTCAAAGTAATAATAACACTATGATTCATAGACTCATATACAACATGACATTTCAATAAATAAGGTTGGTCCAAAAGAACATTAAAAACTTTGAGAGGAGAAACATCACACAATAACTCATCTTTGAAGGGATTGATTCCATACAACATTAGACATTATTGGTTGATGCATAGATCGATTCCTTGGTGGATCCATCCAATGGTCTAGGGTTACTAGTGCAGCATTGTTGATAGGGCCAACTACTTGACGACCTCTATTGAGATGAGGTTCTTCTGGATACTGCTATACATGATGAAGTGAAGTGGGGTGCCTTTTACCCACATCTGCAAATGGAAAATGTGCTCTCCTTATTTTGGCTTGGTTGGTTCACCAGACTGGAGCTTGGTGGTAGTAACGGTGACATTGGTTCCCATGTCAATGATCTGTCTTCCCCTTTCTGGTTCCTACTCAGAGTGTGAAACTACATCTAATTCTAGGTGTTCACTTCAGCCACCAGCAACTGCTTTCAGAAGAAATCATTAGTGTTATGCCAAGGGATCTTATGGAAGTCCCACCACTTCCAGGTATCCTTATTTGTATTTCTATTGTCCTTCTCTTCTTGCGGCTTGGACTGGTTGTTCTGATACTGTCCATATTTTCTCTATCCTTTTTTTTGTAGGTTGGGGCCACCCTTTCCTAGTTTTTGCTACGAGGGGTTCCCAGGCCCAAATTTTTGCATCTTTTGTTTGAGATTCTTCTAAATTTTGACGACATATCGATAGGTCACTCCCAAGGATGAGATGTACAAAAATTCCATTTTAGTTTGGATGTATCTATGTAAGAACCATGATACTTGAGCACCAGATGTCTCTCTGAATCTTTGATACCCAGCTTGGTGCGCAAAGTATGGAAGATATTTGTGAAATCTGGTAGTGCTTGGTCTCTTTCTTGTTGTAGTGTGGTCCATTTGGTATACAAGTCATCATAACTTTCTATAGGGTAGTATTGTTCCTTAATAGCATCCTTGAAGGATTACCAGGTGGTCATGATTGTAAATAATGAGGGTTTCTATGTTTCCTTTTGATCACAAAAAGTTTCCCACCAATATTTTACATGGGGAACGACTTTGAGGAGCGCAAAAGTATTTTTTTCTCTATTTGAAAAGTTATGGACAGAAAAATAACCTTGTAGTAGATTCAACCACTTATCTACAACATCTCCATCTATTTGACCTTCAAATATAGGAATATCAAAGTTATTTGTACCTTGAAGGGGGTGGTGCCTCCGCTCGAGGAAGATGTGTTGCCTATTGGTAGCCACCAAAGGATTTGCGTATAACTATCCATCATATCATTCCTATGTTGCATGAGGGATTCCTCAAGCAACATTTTGAAAGGATATCCTATCCCTTCATCTCTCTTTTCTCCTTCCATGAGAGGTCCTTTTGGTGTTCTAGAGTTTTTTTCCTCAAGAGAAACAAGCTCAAGACCCAATTCTTTGTACTCTAACCTGGTTGGGGACATGCATTAAGATGACAAGGAGAAGACCGCTCTGATACCAGTGAACCAGATTTTATGATAAGAACGAAATGAATATAGATTATTAAAATATTCTTAACACAGAATAACAGATATACAATAAAACTCGTTTTCTATTCAATAAGGAAATAATATGAAACTGTAAATTGCAATGGAAAATGAGCCTGCTAGAATTTTGGTGGATTATCTATGAAAAGAGATGTGACAATTATGGTCATTCGAAAGAATATCATTACAAACAGGCTCTGAAGGAATTTTTACAATAAATAGGAATGTCAAAAACCCTATACATCCAAAAACCTAACCCTAGGAGATGAAGCACCAAAAGTAATGTGGGCCTTGTTTGGGTAAGTTAGTACATCAACTTCCTGGGGTCATAACTTTTGCATACAATCTCTGGTTTAGGTGCATGATAGCCCATTGGAAAGGTCTATCCAAGGACTAAACATTTTTATGCAATCTATCAAACACAATTTTCAATTGTGGCGAGCCAAAAAAACGTTGTTTAGGGCCTCAAAGCGACCCTGCAAGCAAGGATCCAAAAACCAAGAAAACAAACTACCAAAATGAAAAACTATCAAAATGAACCAGTTGGAATAGGTGGGAGGCCACCAAAATCCATTTCAATCACCAATAAAAAATCCACCAACTGGGCCATCACGAAGCTCAGATAATACTTTTTCAACATCCCTTTTATCAAGACATCTCAAAAAAACATCATCATAATTTTTTATGCATAACATTCCCTGGATGAGATGATATTGAGATCATTTGAGTATAACGGCTCTCATATTCATGGTATATAAATAATCAGGGGATAACCCATGTGTCAAATAATATTTCATTTCATAATACCATTGGTCATAGTTAACATGGATGTAGGAAACCTCTTTTTCAAAAATTTCTTGATCCTAATATAATGCATATTCTTGTACCTCATTGCTCATTGATTCAACATCTAGTTTACATAATCCTTGAACTTTTAAAATCTTGTTAGGATTAATGTCTAGGTCATATTATTGAAAATATGTTATCAAATTATCTCTTTTTTCTCCCAGGTCCTTTTGTACCAAGAGATTCCTGACAGTGAGATAAGGGACACTCATCTTTGTCTTTGATTTGAGCAAGAATGGACTGAAGTGTTTTATAGCTTTGAATACAATGTAGGTTTTCTTGTGCACTTCTGGGTAGTTTAATTCTACTCCATGTAAACTAGAACTCACAAAAGGAATGATGATTTCATCACCTTCATGGTTCTTCTATGTTATAACTAATGCAAATTAAATGTTCAATGCAAAGGTATAGAGAATGAACTCTTGGCTAAACTCTGGGCTTAAAAGAGTAGGATCTTGCACTATTTCTTCTTTAATTTTATCAAAAGATTCTTTTTTCTTAGCTCCCCATTTGAATTCTTCATTTTTCTTTAGCATGTCTTGCAGGAGTTTTATTGTTTTTGTGAAGCTAGAGACAAATCTTCTCACAAAATTTATTCTCCCCAAGAAGGATTGCATCGATTGTTTGTTGTGGGGGGGGGTGAATCTTGGAAATTGTTCCATTCCTTTCGAGTTCAATTTTCATAACATGATCGAAAACTATGAACCCTAACATTTTTCCATCATTGACAACAAAAAAAAAAAAAAATGATTGAGAGAAACATTGTATCTTATGCACCTATTGAATACTTTCCTCCAATGGATTATGTGGTCTTTTCTATCTCTATAAAATATAGTAACATCATCAAGATATACAAAAACACATTCTCCAAGTAGACCTCTGAAGGAGACGTCCATTTCTCTTTGGAAATTTTCTCTTGCATTGATCATATTGAATGGCATCTTCCTGTAAGAGTATATTCCCCATTTAGTCCTAAAATTAGTCTTTAGCTGATCTTCATGGGAAACTAGGACTTGGTTATATCCAGAAAATCTATCTAAAAGGTAGAGTATTTTAGAGACATATACACATTGCAAAATTTTCTCCATAGGAGGCACTGGGTAATTATATTTCTCCGATGCTTATTTCAAGTTTCTGAAGTCAATACAAAACTTGATACCTCCATTATTTTTTCTCACTGGTACCAAATTGGAGACCCATTGAGTGTGCCTAACTAGGAATCTAATATTGGCAGCTAACAATTTATTTAGTTTATCTTTAACTTGAGTCTCGAGTCTCGGATGCATCTTTTGTAGGTTTTTTTGAAACATTTTTTTTTAGGCTTCATGGGAATGATGTGTTGTATGATCTTAGTGTCATACGTATTAAGGTCTTCATAGGTCCAGGTAAAGAGGTCTTTATATTCTTTGAATAATTTGATGTAGGATTGTTTTTCTTTAGGAGAGAAGATATTCCCCTAATTAATGTTTTGAGGTGTGGTAGTTGTTCCCATGTTTATCACCTCAAATTGTAATGATGATTTGTTGGTATTGTAGTTCATGAATTTCTTGAATTTATCCTGGAGATTTTAAGTTTCTTCAACCTTACTACATTTCTAGGGATATTGTTTATCGAACCCGATGGATTTATCTTTTGAGCTTGATCAAAAGTCTATGAATTCACCATTACATCATGCTTCACTTCATCTATGATGGAGTGTTTGAAAGTATCTTTGAGGTGTAAGAAATTTATAAGTTGTAGGTCATCATCAAAGACTCTCCAACTAGTGATGTTGTCAAGGATTGAAGGCATGTACAAAATTTCAATAGATAAAGTGTCAAACATCAATATGTATGAAGGTATTAATCTGGATGCAACATTCACTAGTAAATCAACATCACCGTTCAAAGAACAAGGAATAAAACTAATATTAAATTTAACAAAAGGATCAATTAGATCCCATACCTCTAGTAGATAATGTTTCAAATGACTTGAGAGAGAATGGATGGTGTTTCTTACCTATCTTACGAAAATTTCAAAATAACCAAATACCCTGATTTTCTTAGCTTTCAAATCTACTTCCTTTCTTAATCCTTGTAATCAATCTTCATATTCAACAGTATTATTGGTGCATGGGTATTCTAGTCTGCATGTAATTAAAATTTTACTCCCTTTTATATATTTTAGTATGCAACCATCACCTATGCCTTCTAAAGATTTGGATCCATCAAAAAATGGTGTCCACATGTCAGGATCCCCTTTCTTTGTTTCAACAAATGATTCCAAAATTTCAAAAAAACAAATTGGGTTAGTGGGGTTACTAGAGTTAATGAGAACCTCTAATCTATCTTCATAAATCATGTTAGAATGTACACTGGGAGAAATTTTAGTTTGATCTATTATATCACATTTGGGATTAACAATCTGAGTGAAATAAATAATTTTAATTTGTATGTTAGATTCCACAAAGGATGATGTTTCGGATGTGAAATTCCCAAAAAACATCTCACATGAGTAATTAGCCAAAATCAATTTGTTAAACATTGTTGATTCATTTGGGTCATTTAGGTTAGTAATTACATTCTTCATATGTATATCTCTATCAATTCTGATATGATTCATTTTACCATTTGAAGGAAGCCACAAATGAGATCAATCAGTAGAAAAATAACCATTTGACATAGCAAAGAAATCCTTACTTAAAAGCATGCCATGATTATCATGTATGTCTACTACAATTATATCAATAGTTTGAAGAACCTTACGTTACAAGGAAAATATCTCTATGGCTAGGGGTAAACCACAACAGATGGAAATGATTGTATAAATCAACTCTAATCTCAAGTATGCTATATAAAAAAATATACTAACAAGACAAGATAATAAGCCTACCCCGTCCATACATTCAATGAAGTCCAATGTTGAGCACTTGACCCAAAACAATATACCTACAACTAATCCTCAACAACCAAGAAACGCAAGCATATGGTGATAATATATAATGTTATCACATTTGATAGCATAATCCATCAACATTCATTACAAATATGCCCATGGAATAATAATTCAAATATTTGTGAGATATTAATTGGATGAGAAAAGACTATTTCTATTAATATATAATCAACAAAAGTGAATGAGTTACAAACTTATGTGTCGGCACAACTCAAAACTGAGAAATGAAGTTCCTTCCAACTGGGCCTCCACCACTTCAATCCTCCACCAAAGGCAAGCTCATATAAGAGAGACGATGAAGTTCTCAATGAATAAGGGAAAATCTTGGGGGATGAACAATGTGTTAAGACTTAAAGGACAAAGGGATGCAGACTCAATGTGAAGTGAATAATTTCTCCAGAGTAACTTTGCTGTCAAACTTGAATTCTTTCTCTTCTTTTCCATAGCTTGGATTTGTCCCATTTATAGCCTTCAAGTGGAACTGAAGGGCTATGTCAGAATTTTTCCAGTATATGGAAGGCCAAGGATCATTGATCTCATGATGTGACATGGAAACCCGACACCATTTTTTTTTTAATTTTGGGCACATTTCCCGATATATGCGGGTTGTAGTGGTGCAACATGTGTATACGCATGCTGTAATATAGGCAGGGTGTGTATATGTGGAAAAATCATGTTTTTAGCTCTGGTATTTGAAAAAAGGGACTTCAAGTCTACATAGGGAGATGGAAAAGGCCCTTTGTGCAAGATTACATAGGGTGAGGAAAATATTGCTATAACAGATGCCCCTAATGTGTGAGGTTAGAGGAGTATCTGCGATGGCCAAAATACATTATAAGACCCTAAATTGGAGTAATGGGGACCCAGCTAGAAGATCTAGTTGCTCATTACAATCTGTACTGAATTTGTATACATGGCTGCCAATTTGAATTACACTACAGTTCCATGTGAAAATATACCAAACAATTTTCCATGGCCATGAATAGGAAAATACAAAATGTGGTTACATTCCAAAGGTTATCATAATCACGAATAAGGCCTAGTAGAACTAGTCTCAAAATCAATATGAACATATCTCTATACAATGGAGTACAATATGATCTCCCATGATCACTAAAGTCACAAAGGTACTAGTCCAATGAAAAGGTAGCAACATCTCAAGAAAGATGCGACTATAAACTGATGTCTTCAACTCTTTTACACAATCAGCCAAAGGTGCAAGTATACATTATGTGAATAAAGGAGTTGAGGTCGAACATAATGAGACTTCAGTTGATTACTATTCATTGAGGTATACTATTAACAAACATGATACAACCTACCAATTATGGAAGTAGGTATCAAGGCACCGAGTACATTATTACAAGTGGAAATAAAGGAGTCGAGGTCAAACACTTGAAGAATCCATCAATCAGGAGACATTGATGTATACCCAACTTTCGATGGAAAGAGAACCTGCCACTAATGATTGCAAGCCTCTAGGTACTCATAGGGCTCTAGGTCTCATCTCTAGAATAAATGAGCTAAATTTGATGGAAGGGGACCCACTGAAAGGAGAGCATTAAGGAATATCTCATCATTCAACATGAGGTAAAAAGAAGGAGCTTAATGATTTGGAGGGAAATGGAAGAAGAACATGTTCATGAACCAATGAACCAATGGGTATTTCACGATTTCTAGGTGTAAGAGGTACACGAAAAATATCCTCTGAATAACAGCCAATGAGGCAAACTGTTGACAAAGGCGAGAAAACCACCAATAAGGATAATGGAATCCAAGACACTGCATGAATCCCAATGTGTGAATATATGTATTATAATTGAACAAAAGGGAAACCACCCATTCAACGATCAATGATGAAATGTCAACTATCAAGTTCAAGGTTACCTACCAATGAGGAAAGTAGGACCAGGATGCATAGTAATACTACAACTTCATGTAATTCTGAGACAAACTCAGGGTATGGCCGACATGTAAAGTCAAGAGTTATGTGTAATGGATGATAGAGGTTGATAGACATCCTTTGAACAAGAGGATGAGACATATGACATAGACTCAATGATGAAACCATGAGATGTAGGAGACATCAATCAAACTCTCCATAGGGACTGGAAGAGTAACCAATCGGGGGAGTAAAATGTCTGTAAAGAGATCATCTTCCTAAGGCCATGCTAAACCTAAAATTATGATGATAAGTGGACTCAAAAATTTTGTTCTCTATTCAAACATGACACGACTACTTCCAATATAAGATAATATTTTCTTCCCACCCGTATTTTTTTTGTTTTTTCATAGTCAAATGAATGCTATGATACAAAGGAGGGAATGAGTGTCGCACATAATAAAAACTAGTCCCATCAGTCCAACATACCTTTTCACATAGGGGAATACCTAGGGTTCATCTCTAACAATGCACCAACAAGCCTTAACTACTGGCCCTTTCGACAACACCTGCGAAGCAGATGCAGTCTCACCCGATGTAGCAATAGGGGTTTGCAGGACACAGGTGTCTAAAACCAGAGGAAATGTAAAGTGGATCCAAGGAAACAAAACACCACAATCTAGTTATTCTTTATCTCCCTTAAACCTACTTCACAAGTTATATCTCAGATATAACACAATGATGCAATAACAGTAGAACAGAAAGAAAACAAAAACAAGATCAATCACATAGAAAAACAAGATATACTTGGTTCACCCTCTCCCTAGGGATACATCGATAGAACTGTGTTTCTTGATATATTATGTGAAAACATACAGTTCTATCTGCACTCTTAGCTTGAATATCTCTCTCTCTTTCTCTCTTCTCTATCTCCTCTCCCTATGCACCCAACTGCAGGGTTGATCTTTGAACCCAGTTGAAGATATTTACAATACAGAATGCTCTCACACACAACACTTATCTTTCTCTTTCAATACACAATAGTATCAACAACAATGATCATCCAGAATAACGACAACAACAACCCATCCTAGGTCCTCTAGACCTTTATGTATACATTACAATGACCAATGTCTAGGTGTCAAAACCCTAGGTGTCTAAAACCCTAGGTCAACTTGACCCATACTTCTCAGGCCCCACCATCCTGTCTTTCCTTCTTTCATGCGAGGTGCTCCGAAGAACTTGTTGACATCTTCGTCCACTTGTTGATTTGTCCATGATCCATCTTCATTGCCCATATTTTATCCTCGATCTTCTCATCCAATGACTCATTTTCCCTTACTTCTCTCCTTCTTTTCTGCTTCTTTAACCACTTCAACCCAATATCAGTCAATGTTCCTTCCACGCAGTTCGTACTTCGTATTTTCTCTTCCTTTTTCTTCAAGTTCTTCATTAATCCATAACCAAGGACCAACAAGCCCCCACCACTCACCTATGACTCATCCCAAGTCACTACAGGTTTGAAATTTGTGTTTCAATTCTCCTACAGACTGCATGGAGCAGCCTGTGCTTTCTTTTATTTTCCTCCCTTCCTTGTGCAGACTGTCTTTTCTGTGTCTGGTACCTAGTTTCAACTACACTTGGTACTTAGACCCTTCTTCTTATGATTTTACTGAGAGCTGCGAGGTAGTTGGTTGTCGTAGTACAATTTCAACCAACTTCCATTTACCAAACCTTCTTTCCATTCTCCCTTCAAAATCTAAAAATGTGCAACTTCTCCTTCTGTAACATATGAAATCTCATATGGCCCAAGCCAATGTGTCATGAAATTCCCTATATGCTTCATGAACTTGTTGTCATATGCCAATACCAGATCTCCTTGCTTAAAGGCTTTCTTATTGATATGTTTTTCATGGTAGACCTTTTATCGTTCCTTCTGTACCTTCTAGTGAAATCTTGCAATGAATCTATATTCTTCCAGTTCTACCAACTGCACAAGTCTGTCTTTCACAGTGGCTATGTCATCCATATCTGTAAATGATAAAATTCTTAAGCTAGGAACTAAATATTCCATAGGTACGTCTGCTTGTAGTCCATAAACCAACTTAAAGGGAGTTTGCATTGTCATCTTCTTGAAAGTGGTTCTATAGGCCTATAAATCCCAATCATCCATGTTTACACTGCAAATATTCATCAGCATTTTCTCTAATATCTTATTGAAATCTTCGATTGTGCCATTCGCCTGTGGGTGGTATGGGGTGCTCTTCTTATGGTGAACTTCAAATTCTTGAGTTAAGCATTCAATAGTTTTATTAATAAAAAGAGTACCTTGATCACTCATTAGGGTCTTCAGGAATCCAAACCTTGTTATTATTTCCTCAAATATGAATCACGCAGTTGTAGTTGCACTAAAGTCCTTGACTTCTCTTGCTTCTGCCCATATTGTCAAATACTATGTCACAGTGATGATGTATCTGGCTCATGTGTGCTTTCCTGGTGGGTTGGTAGTTCCTATGAAATCAATTGCTCATTTTTCAAATGCCTGCAAAGTTAGCTGAGGTACTAAAGGAATCTCATCTCTCCTGAAGGGTTTCCAAACTCTTTGGCATACATCGCAAAGTCTGTAATATTCCTTAGAATATTTATGTAAATTTGGCCACCAGAGGTCATCTCTAAGAACCTTATGCATTGTTTCTTTCACTGCATAGTGTCCTCCTGCGATTCCTTCATGTGATTCTACCAGAATCAGTGGTATTTATGCCTCCATAGTGAATTTCTTGAGGATCTCATCAGGTCCCATCTTATATAGTTGTCCAACTATAAGTGAAAAATTTGCAGCGTGAACTACCAATTGTTTCTTCTAGATAATTGTATATTCGGAAGGTGCCATTACTGTTGACAGGAACTGAACTATCTCGGTGAAGTGATCATAAATATTTTTTATGTCCAACAACTATGCATCTGGTAATGTATCCTCCAAACTGGTAGGTTCCTCTCCATGTTCTAACCTAGACAAGTGGTCAGGACCCTTGTTCATACTTCCTGGCTTGACCACAATCTCAAAATCATATTCTTGGAATAAAAAAATCCATCTGCATATTCTTCCCCCCAAAACTGGCTTGTTGACTAAGTATTTCAATGGAAAGTGATCAATGGACATCTTAAGGTGTCCTCCCAACAAGTAGTGATGAAAATTCTGTAGCACATACACCATGGATAATCCTTCTCTTTTTGTGGTGGTGTAACTTATCTTAGTTGTAGAGAGATTCATGCTAGAAAAGGCTAATAGATGGTCGATATATCCTTCTCATGGTTGTTCTAACAATGATCCTATTGAAATAGATTATGCATCGACATGCACATGGAATTCCTTACTCCAATATGGGAAAACCGGAATGGGCGCAGTGACCATTTTCTATTTCAGTATGTCGAAGCTCTACTGGCATTCTTCTGTCCATTGAAACTGGAAATATTTATTCAAAATATTCTCCATGGGTTCTGTAATCTATGCATAACCCTTAATGAACTTCCTATAGTATCCAATATGTCCCAGCGCAGTGCACATTTGTCTTACTGAAGTAGGAGGGGGTAGATCAACAATGATGGAAATCTTGGAAGCATCTACCAGCAACCCCTTCTTACACACAATATGGCCTAGAAACACTCCAAAGGGTGAAAAGAAGATGCACTTCTTTAGATTTAGGGAAATCTGACATTGCCTACACTTATCCAACATTAGTCTTAAACATTCAATATGATTTTTCAATAAGCTAAAAACAGTCCAGTCATTAAAATATGCCTCCAAAAATTTATGTAAAAACTCCTTAAACACTTTGACCACCACCCTAGAAAATATGGTTGGTGCATTCTTCAAGATGAAAGGCATCATTGCATATTGGTAGGATTCCCATTCTATTGCAAATGTGGTCTTATGGCAATATTCCTTGGTAATCTTGATCTGGTGATAACCTGAAAATCCATCCGTGAAGGAGTAAACTTCATGTCTTCCCACATTATCTAACACTACATCTGTGAAAGGTGTAGGGAATGGGTCATGTAAGTAGGCATCATTCAACTTCCTAAGATCTACATAGATTTTGATTTCTCATGTCTTCTTATCTTCGACCACCATAGGTCTAATCCATTCTGGCTCTTCAACAGGTTTTATGATTCATTCTTCCAACATTTTTTCTAATTCAATCCTGAGTTTCTACTTATATTTGGGATTCAGTGTGTAAGGTATCTTATTGAGTGGCCTTGCATCTGGTTTCAATGGGATCTTGATCTCTCCCATGGGCCCTTTAATTCCCTTCATGTCAGTAAACTTTGTTGGAAACAAGTCCTGATATTCTTGCAGTAGTTCTGTGATCTTATCAATAGTGGCATCATCCCAATAATCTCCAATGTTGGCAAGCTTAGGTTCTTTCTCTCTTCCAATATTAACTTTCTTGATTTTGATTGGTTGTTTGATAAAAGGTAGTTTGACTCCTGGTCCTTCTATGTCTCTCCGTCCTTCTGTCTCTGCGATGTTCACATTCCTAGGATCATTGTCTTCATCAACATTGATATTGTAGCAGCCTTGCAATTTCTGAAGAGGTGCGGTCCACTCATATTCTTACTGCTCCAAAGGGAGGTTAGTTCCCTCCTCAAACACTTTGTGTCTTACAAATTGTAAATATTGATATACTGAGGGGTACTAACTTTCAAATAAAAATGTAGCTACAAAGTCCTGAGTCTTACAGTACCAATCTGAAGTCGTGAGGCATAGTTCTGCTGGAAGATACCAATTAATAGGTGTTGTTTCCAAAGTGTTGATGAA
Source organism: Picea abies (assembly GCA_900067695.1). Lineage (NCBI taxonomy): Eukaryota > Viridiplantae > Streptophyta > Pinopsida > Pinales > Pinaceae > Picea > Picea abies. The sequence goes on along the minus strand of CBVK0102249685.1, from coordinate 1,958 downwards.
TTTATGCACCCATTTCTCTTGAGGGATGCTACTCCAGGCCTCCTCACAACTTCTCACATGATCCTTCAGACAAATTTGACCTGTGTATCAAACTTCACACCCTTTGGCTTGTTCTGAAAAGCACACTATCATTGAAGTGTGACATTGCACCCAGTCTGCGATGTTATTCTTATGTGTTCCCCACCATCTTGTTGGCATTGCTTTTAAAGCTTCATCCAGCACCAAAAATCAATTTTGTACTGGCACAATTTCTTCAAATTCCAACAAGAAAGTTTCTAAGTGATTTAAACCATCAAAGGTGGTTCAAATTCCAACAAGAAAGTTTCTAAGTGATTTAAACCATCAAAGGTGGGAAGATTACTTACTTTTGTTCCAATCCAATGAACTTACCTGGTCAGTCTAGCACACCTTCGCGTAGAAACTTCATACATCTTGTTCTACCAGTTTTCCATTGCTTCTTCTAAATCTGATGAGCATACACTGTCACTTTGCCAGCATAAGTTCCCATCTGTTGTAGGATTGGTGTAATCCTGTTGTCTTGCTGTCAATTTGATAATATTTTCTATCTCATATGCACGGTCTTCATCTCTTATGGGAACTGTGTATCTGCAACCTTCATCAGGATTTAGAGGTGAAATGACCCTAAGGTCATCACCTTAAAATGTGATTATTCTTTTCTTTAAGTCAACAACACTAGAATTATTGAAAGCCCAATCAATTCCTAACAGCGTAGGATAAGGACAACTATCATCAACTATCTCAATCACCTAAAAATCTACAAATGTCCTTACCTCGTCGATGTCCACAGGGATGTGCTCCAGTCTCCCAAAGGGGATTACTGCCTATTCATTAGCCATCCTAAGCCTGATAGGGGAATAAATTAACTTAGTTTTTCCCATCAGTGCCCAGGTCTTCTTCATCATATCATTGACTTCTGACCCTAAGTCAAGGACCACATAATCTATGTCATAATCTCCAATCTGAGCATTAATGTGTAGTTCCTTATTTTTCCTTCTCTTTCTGGATACTTGATGTACTTCTTTATTCAGAAGAGGAGCTATCCTACCTATATCATACTGTCTGATCAAATTTTGTAGTTCTTGTACATCTCTTTCATCCTTGATCATATTAATGCAAGTACATAAGAATTCCATAAGCTTTCTTACCTCTTTTCCTTTTCCAGGTGATGCAGACTGATCAAATGCCAAAGTCATTCCACATTCTCTCACTTTTGGTTGTGTCTTTGATGAAGAAGCCTAATCTCTTCCAAATTATTTTCTTCCCTCTTCAAATGTCTTTTTTTCTTCCCTTGGATCAAACACTTGTGTCTTCTCTGCAACTCTTCTGACCCTTTATTCTTCTGTAGTCTTTTCTAGGGTCACTCTATATTCTCCTGTAACTCCTCCTCCTCTAGTGATAACAATGAATCTAGGATCCTCTCCATGAGGTTCTATTGAGATTAGTTGTACTTGTTGGTTTCCTCCTTGTCTCTCATGAAACTTGGCTAACATCACAAGGCAATCTTCAATAACATGTTCAAATGAGTTGCAGTAGCTGCAAGTGGTATAGGGGTTCTGAGAGTCCCTTGCCAAGTGTCCTAGTTGTGTGCAATTATAACAAATGATCTGACCTCGACCTCAACCCATGCCTCCACCTCATCCTCTTCCTCTAAGTTCATCATGAGGGTTGAAGTTTCCTCTTCCTAGAGAGTTAAACTGTGTAGCATTTTCTTCATGATGTACTTCTCCTTGAATTCAATATGTGTCTCTTGATCTTTCATGAAAGAGATCATAAGCCCTACAATCCTTCTCATCATGCCCCATAGATTTACAGAATGTGCAATAGAGGTTTTTAGGTGTCTGGACATATTTTTTCATGTAGTAGCATTCACCAGGGTGATGTCTATTTCTACATACCTCGCACCAAGGTAGAGTAACCTGCTTCAAAGGGATCAGAGC
>CBVK0102249682.1:0-14915 GCA_900067695.1 Picea abies | reverse complement strand
AAGCCAGACACCAAATTGGTGTATGAGACCCCCTCCGCCCAGCGATTTGATTGGTAAAGTCTACGGAGGATACATACCCTACCCCCCTTTGGATTTGAACTTGTGACCTCTTACGAGGAAACACATTCTTAACCATTAGGCCCACTGTGGTTTATGAAGTACTGCACACATCAAAAGCTTTGCCAATCCAGAGGCTGCCATTGGGGTGCAAGTCCTTGGGTTGATGCTAAGTAACTTGGTTTATGTTCGTGTCTGAATTTTGTGACAATGAAATTTGGAATTTTTTTTCCAAAGAAAAGCTCACAGGGAAACCCAAGGGATGCTTCCCCACATTCATTGACATCCATAGTAAACCCGTTGGGATAGACTAGTGTGCCTCACCCAGAGGGATTCGAACTAGGCACTTGTTGGCATGGAACTAGTCAACTGCCCAACAACATTGGCAATTGATTGAGCTAACCCCTTGGGCTTGAGAATTATATATATATCTTCCCACATTCGTGGATGGCTAAGTTGCACGAAATGTGGAAATGTGTACAAGTTTCCAAAACGAGAATGCCTAGAAACGTGAGACCTCCATCGATACATGGGGGAAATGTGGTATGTAAAAAATACAAAAATATAGATATATAGTTTTGTTTAAATAGCACATTATCTTGCAAGAAAATAAGCATAAAACAAGAATGATACACATAAATGACATTTTAGAAGGAAACGCATGTGTATGTTAACTCTCACAGATGACTACTTGATGCAAAATCCAATAGCTTGGATGTCTTTACTAATGCCATTCCCATACCCTTATACATGATAAAATCCAATGGAAATGCTACAATCCTGCCAATGCTGAAATCCTCAAAACTGTTAAGTCTGCTGAATTCTGAATGGGATATGAAATTCTGCTTTCTCCATATAAAGTCTGATGAGGTTGGAACTACTTTCAAACATCCCGAAACGATTACTGGTATTGTTAAAAATTTAAGTAAAGTTGACATTCTCCTTTATCTTACCTTTTCTGTCCTTTTAAGGTAAGATAAAAGAGATAGAAAAGGTAAGATGAAGGCGAATGCCAACTTTTACTTTAAGAATTTAATATTACCATTAATTACCAGAGTGACAAAACTCCTCAGAGCTCAATCTCCTCTCTCTGTTTTGTCTTAAAGGGTCATTGGCACAGATAGAGTGATATTTTCCTATGGGTCCCACGCCCATAATGGGCACTTGGGTGGGCCCAGAAACATCATTGGAAATGGTTTGGAAACACCGTACGATACGGTTGGTGGTGTTTCCAAGGCATTTCGTACCTGTTTGAACGTTTTCTGGAGTTTCAGGTATTGGGACGTGGCCAAAATCGGTGTTTCCTGCAACTTAGGTGGATGATATTCCTAGTGAACCTGTCGGTGTAAGTAGTGCGCCTCACCTAGGGGGATTTGAACCAGGCAGTTGTTGGTACAGAACTAGCCAAATGCCCTACAACATTGACGAAAACCAGTTTGACTAACCCCTTGGGCTTGAGAATTATATATGTATATATATTTAACTATACCCTTGGGCTGGAGAATTATATATATATGTTTTTTTCTACAGAAAAAAAATTATAATTTTATTCCAGAAAGAGCAAAATTATATGTAGCTGATGCTGTTCAGCACTCATCAAATGCACCTGTGTCTTGTCATATAATCAATGACAAATAAATGTCCCATAGGTATGCCCATCACAATTTTTGATCATTAGCTTGGCCTCCATATCCAAAAAGGATTAAAAAACAACAAGCATGCCTCCATGGCTAAGTCACTGTATTTGGCGCACACGAAGAAAAAAATTCGAATAAACACAAAAGAGGGCGGATAAAATTTGGCTAAGTTCGCCAAAGTAAATTTTTGTTACTTGAGGAAATTGCTGCCATTTTTCTTGATACACCCTCCACTATGTGACCAAGATGAATAAACTTGTGTTGGTACGTGCCAGATGGATAAATTTGTGTTGGATGAGTAAATCATGTTGGAACATATGCCAAGATGCTTGGATTCATCGAATATTAGACGCTGGAATGAACGGCCCATCTTTGTGGCCGTACTTGCTGCCACACTCTGCATAATCTATGGTTCTCATGTTGGAACCCATGCCCAAACGTCTTCATGGGAATACTTGCATGTCTTTGTAGGAACGCGGGAATGAACAATGAGCCTTCGTGGTTTGCATAATCGACACCCGACCGTGCTCTGCATATTCTAGTGGCTTGTCCAATACGCGACTAGTTTAGATCTTACCTGCTCTGCCTCTACCTTAGGAACTTTAATATATAAGTTTTTTATCTTGTCATTCGAATATCCTATGTTATATTATAAATTAAATTTATATATAATAATATAATATATATTTATATTTAGTTAATATATTTATTATTTTTTATATGTTAGTGTGATATATTAAATATTTATTTAAGTTATATAGTTTATAAATTTATATAGTTAAACTATATAATAATAATAATAATAATCCATTTTGAAGGTCATACCCAAGCCAGACACCAAATTGGTGTATGAGACCCCCTTGTTTGTGGGACAAGGGACCCCCTCCGTCCAGCGATTTGACTGGTAAAGTCTACAGAGGTATACATACCCTACCCCCTTTGGATTTGAACTTGCGACCTCTTAAGAGGAAACACATGTCCTTAACTATATATATATATATATATAATGTTTAATTATATAAATTTATAAACTATATAAACTATATAAATTTTTGTGCATATATATATATATATAGAATTCTTGGTACTCAGTGACAAATTTTATTTCTTTGTCTTGCCGAATTTTATCTGAATTTCATTGTTGCCGAATTCAAGCACAAACTAGGTGACTTAGGTTAATGGATTAGGGTTGTAACCTAATCCTAGTTAGCAGATTAGGGTTCATTTACACTGTAGAATACCTAAATATTGTTTTGTAAATGGTTAAGTCAATAAATGAGATATAGAGTTGCAACTTTGAGTTAGGTTGGTTTTCTTAATTAAGGGTGTCCAAGGTAAATCTTGTGGATACTGCATGTGAATGTGCCATTGTTTCTTTTGTTTTAAGATTTTGTTGGTATTGCTTCCATTGAACGTGTTTATCAAACTCTTCATTTGGTTTCAGAGCAAGGTTATTGGCTTTAGGGGGGTGCCTTTGTGGCTAGGATTTAGCTCTTTCCTTCTGATAAACCTATTCTTAAGTGGGAGCTTTGCATAGGTGAATCTTGTGTGAAGGAAAATGGTGAGTAGTTCAAGAATAGAGATAGAGAAATTTAACGACCAAAGCTTCGAGTTATGAAAGTTGAAGACGAAAGATCTTCTTGTGGATAGAGATCAACGTTAGGAATACCACCTGCAAGTACGGTGAGGGAAGACTAGGAGAAGTTGGATAGGAAGGCAACGAGTACTATACGGTTATGTCTTTCAAATTCAATGTTGCCGAATGTCTCAGGAGAAGCATGCACTAAGGTGTTGAGGGAGAAGTTAGGGGCTTTGTAATAGTCAAAGTCTCTAGTAAACAAACTGTTTCTTTTGAAGAAGCTATACCTCCTTAGGATTAATGACTACGATTTTGTGATAGAGCATCTAAATGCTTTGAATATTATGGTAAGTCAATTAGCCTTTGTTGATATTAAGATGTTTGAAGAAGATAAGTGTATTACCTTGTTACGTTCTTTTCCAGATTCATGGGATATTGTGGTTGTAGCCAATGGTAATACTACACAATCAACATTAAAGTTTGGGGATGTAGTTGAATCCTTGTTATTCGAAGAAATGAGGCGAAAATCCATGGAGGGTGTCAACAAGGATGCCTCGTTTGTGAGAGGTTACCCCCATGATATAAATAAAAGTAAGTTTGGGGATAGACTAAGGTCTGGAGGGAGGTCTCAATCTCCTAGGAAATTTATAAGGAATTGTTGGAAATGCGGTAAAGTTGGGCATGTGAAGAAGGACTATAGATCTAAAAATATTGATAAAAGTAAGGGATATGATGATTTCCCTTTTGCATAAATGAAGACCTCCTTAGAAGGAGTGGATGTGTCCTTGGCATCTACATAATAATATATTATATCTAATAATGTAATATATATTTATATTTAGTTAATACATTTTTTATTTTCTATATGTTAGTATGATATATTAAATATTTATTTAAGTTATGTAGTTTACAAATTTATATAATTAAACATTATATTTATATATAAAATTCTTGTACTTAGTGACACATTTTATCGATTTTCTTTGTCTTGTCGATTTTTTTCTGAATTTCATTGTTGTTGAATTCAAGCACGAACCGAGTGACTTAGGTTAACGGATTAGGGTTGTAATCTAATCCTAGTTAGCAGACTAGGGTTAATTTACACGGAAGAATACTTAAATATTGTTTTGTAAATGGTTAAGTCAATACAATGAGATACAGAGTTGCAACATTGAGGTTAAGTCAATATAATGAGATACAAAGTTGCAACATTGAGTTAGGTTGGTTTTCTCAATTAAGGGTTTCCAGGGCAAATCTTGTGGATATTGCATTTGAATGTGCCATTGTTTCTTTTGTTTTAAGATTTTGTTGGTATTGCTTCTATTGAACAGGTTTATCAAACTCTTAATTTGGTTTTAGAGTGAGGTTATTGGCTTTAGGGGGGTGCCTTTGTGGCTAAGATTTAGCTCTTTCTTTATGATAAACCCATTCTTAAGTGGGGGCTTTGCATAGGTGAATCTTGTGTGAAGGAAAATGGTGTTTAGTTCAAGAATAGAGATAGAGAAATTTAACGACCAAATCTTTGAGTTATGAAAGCGGAAGATGGAAGTTCTTCTTGTGGATAGAGATCAATGTTAGGAAAACCTCTTGCGGTTATGGCAAAGGACGACTAGGAGAAGTTGGATAGGAAGGAAAAGAGTACTATCTGACATTGCCTTTCAGATTTTGTGTTGCCGAATGTCTCAGGAGAAGCATGCTCTAAGGAGCTATTGGAGAAGTTAGGGGCTTTGTAATAGTCAAAGTCTCTGGTAAACAAACTATTTTTTCGGAAGAAGTTATACCTCCTTCGACTTTGTGATAGAGCATCTTAACGCTTTGAATATTTGATAAGTCAATTAGCATCTGTTGATGTTAAGATGTTTAAAGGAGATAAGTGTATTACCCTGTTATGTTCTTTTCTAGATTCATGGGATATTGTGGTTGTAGCCATTGGTAGTACTACACAACCAACATTAAAGTTTCAGGATGTAGTTGCATCGTTGTTATTAGAAGAAATGAGGCGAAAATTTGTGGAGGGTGTCAACAGGCAGGTTGTCCCCATGATATAAATAAAAATAACTTTGGGGATAGACTAAGGTCTAGATGGAGGTCTCAATCTCCTAGAAAATTTATAAGGAATTGTTGGAATTGTGGTAAAGTCGGGCATGTGAAGAAGGACTATAGATCTAAAAATATTGACAAAAGTAAGGGATCTGATGATTTCCCTTTTGCAAAAACGAAGACCTCCTTAGGAGTGGATGTTTGGCATCTACAAGTACACAGTCAGATGATGATGCATGGTTAATAATCTCAAGGGCTTCTTTTCATATGACTCCCTATAGGGAGCGGTTTTGCGACTATGAAAAGTATGATGGAGACATTGTCCTTGCAAGAGATGACTTAAGAGAAAAGAGCATGGGACGTGGAAGGGTCAAGTTGATGCTTAAAGATGGAAGGGTTGAAACCCTCCATGGGGTTTTGCATATTCTAGGGTTGGCTAGAAACCTGATAAATGTGAGTAACATGATTGATGCAGGTGTGTAGACAATATTTGAAAAGAAGACATGATAGATGGTTCGAGGACCAATGGTGTTGGCAAGAGGAATTCATACTGGGACATTGTCCAAGCTATTCAAAAGCACTGTAATTGATGGTTGTAATAGTTGTTCTCCTTGAGAATGAAACAGACAAGATCCCTACTGTTCTTGAAGTGAAGACTATGCTTTGGCATCAAAAGACATGCCAAAGAGGGGTCTTGGAGCTTTGCACAATAAAGGTACAGTAGAAAGAATTTTTGATTGCTCTTTATATTTTGATTTCTGTGGACCCTGTGTTTATGGTAAACAAAATTGGGTTAGATTTCCATTTGGTGCTACAAGAGTAGAAGGAATTCTAGAGCTAATACATAGTGATGTGTTTGGACCGATGCTTGTTCCATCATTGGGTAAATCATTGTCCTATGTTTCATTCATAAATGATTTCTCAAGGAATACATGGATATATTTTCTTTGGTAGAAATTTGAAGTCTCTGGTAAATTCAAAGAGTTGAAGGCTCTTGTGGAAAACCAGATAGAGAAAGGATAAAGGTGTCTAGGATTAGTAATGGTCGACAACTCTATGGAAATGAATTCAAGTAGTTTTGTGAGTAATGCGATACAACGCAAAAGACTATTCCATACACACCTCAACAGAATGGAGTTGCAGAAAGAATAATTAGGATGTTGATGGACAAGGCAAGAAGTATGCTCAATGGTGTAGGGTTATTGCAAGAATTCTAGGCAGAGGTAGTGGATACTGCCTGTTACCTTACAAATAGATCACCTTCATCAATGTTGGTTGATAAAACTCCGTATGTGGCATGGATTTGTAATAAACCCTCTTTTGCACATCTTAGAGTTTTTGGTTGTGATGCTTATATTCATGTTCCAAAGGAGAAAATAATTAAGTTGGACAATAAAGTAGGAAAATGCATCTTTATTGGTTATAAAGATGGTGTAAAAGGCTACAAGCTTTAGAACTCGGCAACAAAGATGACAATCATAGTTAGGATGTAATCTTTAGAGAGGTTAAAATGCTCCCAAATAGGAAGAACAACCAAGAGAAGAAGAACCATAGAAAATGTAGTTTGAGTTGGAGGATGAAGAATCTGACTCAATAGAAGAATATGAACTAGAAGAGGAAGAACCTTAGATTCTTGTCTTGAGGAGATTGGATTGGGAAAGAAGGAAAAATAGGGAGGTATAGTCCACTTTATTTTTGTTTTGCCTTTGTTTTATTTGCTACTAATGATGATCTTATCATTATTAGGGAGGCAATTGATCCAAAGGAAAGTAAACTTTGGAGGAAGGCCATTGTTGAAGAAATGGAGGCCTTCAACAAAAATGAGGCATGGGATTTGGTCAAGTTGCTTGCTAGAAGAAAATCTGTTGATAGCAAATGGGTGTTCAAGAAGAATTTTAATGGAGGTAAAGTGTAGAAATACAAAGCTTGCCTCGTAGCAAAGGGATATTCCCATGTGAAGGGAATTGATTTTGGTGAGATTTTTTCTCCTATCGCTAAGTTAATTTCCATTAGATTGCTTTTGTCTATTGTTGTTGCGTTTGATCTTTGAAGTAGAGGAGATGGATGTGAAGATAACATTCCTACATGGGGATTTTGAAGAAGAAATCTACATGAGAGGCCATAAGGTTTTATAGCGACGGAAAAGAAAGAGCTAGTTTGCAAGTTGAAGAAATCCCTCTATGCCTTAAGGCAATCTCCAAGAATGCAACATCAAACGTTTGATACTCATATAATGGGACTTGGATTTTCAAGGAGAAAAGTCGATCACTATGTATTCCGCAAGTTGGTGATCATTATGTTTATATGATTATATGTTGATAATTGGAAACAAGAAGGAAATTGTTAAATTTTAGTTGTCCTTTGAGTTTCATATGAAGGATCTTGGTGTTGCAAATTTTATTTTGGGCATGGAAATTAAAAGAGATCATATGAATAGGAAACTTTGGTTATTTCAAAGGAAATATGTTGAAACAATATTGAAGAGGTTTAATATGCATGAATGTAAGCAATGGGAGTTTTGTGAAAATATATGTCAAAACTAGGGATGGATTATTGGACAATTGTAAAGAGGGTCTTTAGATATTTGCATGGCATTTCAGATTATGCAATCTACTACCAAGGAAGACTTGGATCGAATATAGTGATAGATGTACATAGTTTTTCTAATGCAGAGTGGTTTGGAGATCTTGATCACAGAAGATCTATAATTGGTTATGTGTTTAACCTATTTGGTGGAAGAATTAATTGGATGGGAAAGCGATAGTTGCACTCTCAACTACAAATGTTGTGTACATGGCACTCACTGACGTGAGTAAGCTCTACAATTGTAAATTAAACTAAAGTAAGGGGCTAGGTGGCCACAAACCCTTCACATCCCCATGAAGTGTTCTCCTAGCTAGGTGAAAACACTTTTAGAGCCACCAAAAGCTAACATGTCTAAACCAAAAGAAAGATAAGATAAGATTTTTTTATTAATGTTTGACTAGTGACCACAAAAGTAGGTCAAAGGGATTAATGAGTAGAATGTTGTCATTACAAAGTGTTACCCCCCCCATCCTAGGGGTAACTAAGGAGATGATGTCTCGAGGCTTGTAGGTAGCAGACATGGAGTGTCGAGAGATGGATGGACAACACAACCCACACAACCCCTCTTCTTCATCACACTTCACCATCATCATCAACAACAGAGCAACATCCACCACACCAGCCTGGTCCACAGAGGGCGACAAGTCTTGCTTCATGAGGTAACTAGTCAAGTCTCATGGTGAGTATCGTTTTAATATTTGGGGCATTTGGATAAGTTTAAGAGGTTTCTTTCTGATTATGAAACGTTTGCTCGGAAGTTATGCTTTTTACCATTTTTCGCCTTGGTGGTTATCCTGGGGTTTCTAGTAAATTTGCCACCCCCGAGGAAAGGGGTGCCACTAGGGGTTCTTATTGATGGGCCATCATGCCATTCCCGACCATCTTTTATCACTTTTCATCTTCATTCCTCTCTATATCCTCATCTTTTCGGTTTTCGAGTTACATGTACCCCAAAAAGGGCTTGTACCTCATTCTCTTATGGGAAGAAGGGGCTAAAGGCCCAAAGGTTGTTGCAACTAGCGTCAATAAATAAATAAAAAGAAAGAGCAGCCATGATCAAAATGCAGTGGCAGGGATACAAAGGGACACAAAAGCCATAGTCCAAAACTTGAGCTCTACCTTTCTAGGCGCCCGCCTAAGTCTTGAGTGTGAATGAACGCCTCACCTATTTGAAAAGGACTTATATGTGATGTCTTGTTCCCAAGAATAGTCTCAACAGGGAGTGACTTAATAGTCTATATGTTCCCGTAGAATATAGTCAGGCACAAACAGGGAACAAAGAGAGAAATAAGGGTGAATAAATGGCTAAACGATGAATTAAGCCAAAAAGCATAGGAAAAGTCACTTAAGCCAAAGTCAACGGAGAAATAGAAGAAAAAGGTGTTGAGGGGGGGACTTAATTAATTAATCATTCGACTTAGGAGGAAAAGCGCCTAGCTTAAGGGATGTCAATGGAGAATTAGATCGGGAAAGGTATAAGAAGAAGAATTCGACCTTATTCCTCATTATGTTATGATTTTGAGTTAAGAACAGGTTCCAGAGGAAGAAGTTGACCTCTTTGATGTTTTGTGGATTTCTGGAGGAAACCACCACCCTGATCAGTTTCGGTGTTGGAAGACACACCCTAGCCTATCGGAAATACCATCCAGGTATTTCACCGTGCTAGATCAGGAGTATACAGATCTAGTTTGCAGATTATGCAGTGCAGCCAGTGAGGGCGCAAGGGTTAGAGAGGGTTTTGTGTAGTTGGATGAGACGAGGGTTTATCTCGTCGATTCCTTCCAACCCAGTTGTGAGGAGGCCGAGGCGCTTCTTTTTAGCTACCAGTCATTGGATTCTGATGGTGGAATCTACTAGGGTGCATCAGACAGTCAGGAAGTGTGCATCACTTGAAGAGGGACATTTGGGTTTCTAGGGAGCTTTCTAGATCAAATCTAGGGAAACCCTTCCGATCTAGTATAGAGGAGGATAGGGTGCACATTTTGAGACATACATCAGTGTATTCCGTCGGGGAAATCACTAGGGCACATTGTCAGAGCCTAGGAGGTGCGCAACCCCCTAGGGGATATCATCCGGGATTTATCCGGAGCTTCAGTGAGCCGATATTTAGTCTGACAAAGATGAGGAGTCGAGAGGCCAGGGCGCATAGTTTAAAACAATTTTCAGGTTGATCGGTTGAGCATAGCCACTAGGGAGAGTATATCCTTCATTTGCAGCAGTTGCCGTGACTTTCTGGAGCTGCATATTTCCATTTGCAGACAAACCCGAGAGATCCGTTTGCAGATTTCAGGAGAGACTACTTGGCACTGGAGCCAGAGTTCCATGCTGACATGAGTTTGATGGACTATTGTTCCATCAGGTATTGAAACAGGCCCAGAGAGGTGCAGAGGTGTAACATGTAGCACTTTCGGACTTTGGGAGTGCGACACTTGGGGAGGACACATTCGGGGTTCCCGAGCGATCATTAGTTCAGATCCGGGGAAATCCTTCCAACCCATTTCACAGTAGACCTGGGCGATAAGTTTGACACACACATTAGCCGATTTCGATGGTGGAATCACTAGGGCGCAATTTTCGAGAGCAGAGGGGGCGTATTTCCCCCAGGGGGATCCATCCGAGGACCAAATACACCAGTTGAGGTCCAGACAATCACCAGGACTATGAAGCAGAGCAGGACGCATTGTTTGGGACAATTTCCAGGCGTTTCCGAGAGGTATAGCCACCAGGGCGAACTTTCCAGACTTGCAGCAGTTGTCGTACGAGCTGGCATATCCGTAGCAGTTCTTCATCTCATCCATTGCATTCCATAGCATTTTTCGGGTATCGGGTATTATTGTTTTAGTTGCTATTGTATTCCGGCTAAGATCCTTTTGTCATTGATCTAGCCGAGCGATTCATTTTATTCAGCTGCATTCGACATTTGTACTCCACGGAGATTTCATAATATAAGGTTTGCAGTCTTTTGTCACCATTATTATTTGAATGCTCATCTATATGTTGTAAACAATTAGTCCTACACACACATTAGCAAAGTTTCCTAGACTAGCCAAGTCAGGAACATTACAACTAGAATGTGCAAATGGAAATAAGCGTGGATTGTATTTCTCATTGATATGATACATCTATAAATACATTATCTTGATCTTTGGATTCATCTTCCAAGAGGTCTATTGGACTCTTGATGACGATTCATATTCACTCGTGTCTTTTCATATTTGGTATCAAGTGAATAATACAATAATATCATAACTCTTATGGATTATGTTTCCAATAGTTACACAAGATTGGCATTTTGAGGAGGGAATTGCACAAGTACATATCCTGTGATAATAGTACACACCATTTCCCATGCTGAAGATGCCTTGGGAGGATATTGCAATGGACTTTGCACTTGGAATGCCAAGGAGACAACACACATTTGATGCAATGTTTGTTGTGGTTAAAGGGTTTTCAAATATCACACAATTTTTGAATGTGGCCATTAAAGGGGGTTTATTAGAGTAATGGTCATCTTGTAACACATAAGCTATTGCAAATAAATAAATATTGTGTGTGTGTTTGTCTGTGTATCAGTTGAATACACAAGTAGCTGGACACATGGATAGATGAATTGTCAAGTGAAAAACAGAACTTATGGGCTTCTCAGCCCTTGTATTTAGGTGTACCCCTATGGGGATTTTATATCCATTATTAATGCAAACTTCTTTTTCATTTATGTTGCATTCTAGTTCGCTTGTTCTTTCTAATTTTGGTGTCCACTAATCTGGGTCTGACAACACAAAAAAGAATGGAACATAAACATGAAAACGTAATCCTTTTCTAGTCTAGTTTATTCACCTTGAAAGAAAAGTTGTCGAAGGAATACTTCGTAGAAGTCACGGGATCGTCAAACTCTGTTAGATCTCCACATTCATCCACCTGAAAATTTCAAGAAACATGATAAATTGTCAACTTTTACTGGTCCAGAAGGGAATAAAAAAGGCATGTAAATATATTTTAAGACATAAAAGGCATGATGCAACTGATACCATATTGAAACAGGGGCTTAAATAGACTAAAATGCTTGCCTTTCTTGTCTAGTCGGGAAGAAGTAAAGCTTTGTGATGCACACCATTCCATATATATTTTTTTAAATTTGTAAAATATAACTTGATTTTTTTGAAAATATAATAATGAATATTATAATTATAATCTGATTTATTTTATTTATGTTCCTTACCTGCTAATTCTATATGATAAGTTGAGAAGCTATATCTATATCTTAAAAAATCTTATGAGCATGGCGAATTGCTAAAAATATAACAAAGTCAAAATGCAGGTTTAAAACACTCAAATTAAATGAATTTCTGATCCCTTGGAATATCACTAGCAAATAAATGTGGGATCACTTAATAAGCAGTTATTTTACCCTATTATATGGCATAATTAGAGTTGAGAAGATCCATTATCTAAACAACTAGAAACTAAAATGGATTAGATGCTAATTCTACTTCCCCAACACAATGAGAATAAAAAGTCATGTCGTGGATAGTAGCATTATGGGTGGATAATGGCAGCAAAAGCTTTGGTTTGCACACTTTGATTTAGAGGCCTTTCTCTTTTAGGTAGATTTCTAGAGTCACAATCATCGTATATTTTTTATCATATTTTATGTTAATACAAACAGCATAAATAGTGATGATTTTCAAATAAAGAACATCAATATGTCAGGTAATGACAAAGTGTACAATATAAGCAATGTTTTTGAAAAAAGAGTGTTCAATATAAACAATGTTAAAAAAAAGTGTTCAATATAAGCAACGTTTTTCAAAAACAGTGATGATTTCCGTGATGACTTTCAAATAAGGAATATGAACATGTGCGCTAATGACAAAGTGACCAAAGGCACCAAATGCATGTTGTAAGTTCAATTTGCATCTGCTTTAAACTGGTTGGAGGGTGTCCTTGTAACTAGTTTGACTATTGTTAGATTTGCATGCCTTCTTCTATCCAGCAAGCTACACAACTGCACCAATGCCACAATAAAAACTTCTTTTGTAACTGTATCAATCAAAGCTATCTCCATAATTTCACAGATGCCATAATAAATACTTCTTTCGTAACTGTATCAATCAATGCTATACTGGATCGGTTGTAATCATCAAGAGTTGTCAAAGAGATAAATATATACATGCACAAGAAACTATTGTTTTCAAATAAGAGAAAACTGATACAATATTATATGTGATATGCCATAGGAATGAAAATGGTATGCTGAATTGGATCTGCAGAAATAGGCCAGTAGTGCAAAGAGGGCTGCCTGTTACCGCTCAAACTCTCACCTAGGAGGAAAAGTCCTAACCTCAACAGGAGATCCTAAAGACAACTCTCAGGCAAGCCACCCACTATCACCTTGGTGGCCTTGCCCCCACTCTTCAGACTAAGGAAATGGATGATCCTAGTTTAGGGGGGAATCCCTATAGTCAAGCCAACTAAGTTCGTTGCAAAGTGTGAGTAACCTTGTAACTTATGAAATTTATTAACGATGATCAATTTTCGTTATATGAGAAATGAGATATTAAACGTGCAAGCTGATCAACACAAGTACCTCAAATAAATGTGAACCAATGATTACAAGTATCCAAGTGAAGTGTGACTGTTTTGGTTAAACCAAATTTGATCAATACCAGAGTGAATTTATCCAAGAGAAGCTCACATATACTTATCAAAATGTAATGTATCAATACTCAATGATGAACCATGGCACACCAAACCATTCACAATGTGTGTGTGGTTGAAAGGTTATTAGAATGAATTTAGATACATGTGATGATTGGATCTAAAAGAACATGAAGACAAAGTGTTGCTAGTGAATGTTTTTAGAGAACAATTCAAACGACAAAGCATGCAATGTCATCCACGTGACCAAATATATATCAAAAGCAATTTATAAACCATTCACCATCATGCAGAATTCCAATAGCCGTTCAAGTTCAAGGGATTAATCACTGCTTAGATGAGTTATGGACTGTCAATGCCCAAAGTTAAAGTGCTGTAGTATTATGAATCAATCAGTGTTATTAAGACTGTTCATGCTGTGTATAAAATCCAGATTATGATTGACAAAGCAGCTCAGATCTGTACCATATTGTGCCAGCAATGTAAACATGAAAGTTTTAGGCTTTAGCACTTATTATCTTATCTCAGAACAGCAGTGGTTAATATGCCAAAGAAACACGGTGATTGCAAGTGAACAGAATCAAAATTTAGATGAGTGTGGTTCCAAACATATCTTTAGGCTGTCATTAGCACTGTGTAGTGTGCTGAAGTTTCAGATTAGTTTAAACCCTCAAGAATTACTCCAGCACTTGAGCATTACCAGCTCTCTCAACTCTCGAACAGTGCAGATAAGCAGATTAGCAGATAAGCAGTACTCAAAAACATATGTCGTTGGCACTTAATGATAGGTCATTCAAGCAGTTTTGTCATCGATTTGCTTATTAGGATTACTTAGACAACAAAATTTAGCAAGACGTTGTGAAAAGGAGCATCCCAATATTCATTTAGCAGTGATCAAACCATTAACCACCAGTTTTTCAATCATGTGTAAGTTCAATGTGAAACAATATCAACCACAAGGATTCCAGACTTAGGCCTTTGTAATCATACTCAGGACAGAAGAATAAATGTTCTAACGTTATGGAAGAAGCAAGTCAATGTGTGTTTGAACCCTTGAACAACAGTTACCAGCACTTTAAAGAATTACTTGATCACACAATTCACCAAGTTAAAGCACCTTTAAATTCGTCATTTACTACATCCATCCATGCATGAGACAATAACCATTGAATCAACTTGATATCGAAAAGATTAATGCTGAAAATTGGCCTGTTGACCACCTATTTCAACTAGGTGTCAACGTCATGTACCATGAAGATATGTACCTTGTCGTACCACAAGTTTGAAGATTTATGGCTTGTTGACCACCTATTCAACTAGGGGGTCAACTCCATGTACCATGAAGTTATGCATCATCA
>CBVK0102249672.1:0-18734 GCA_900067695.1 Picea abies | reverse complement strand
TAGTTACACTTATGTCTAAATAAAGTATGTAGATGCATGACAGTTACATTGTGGACATATTTTGACCAGATCAAAGTCTTGCTAGTTACACTTCTGTCTAAATAAAGTATGTAGATGTGTGACAGTTATATTGTGGACAAATCTTGACCAGATCAAGATCCAATTACAACTAGACATTCTTTGACTGAATCAAATGAACCAAATCTTCCTACAATGAGCTCCAATTCATCTCCAACAATAGAACTTAGTATTATCAGAGCATCTCCTCATGAATGACACAACGAATCACATTTTGGTCTATAGAGAATCTATTGCGCAGATATAATAAGAGTCCAAGGCTCAAGTCACAATTCTTCATCCTGTCACACTTTCCTTGCAGTGTGCTCAACCAATCACTTCATTCATCCCATCACATTCCACTCCATCACTTGTTACACAGGTTTCATTTCGTCACACTCCATTGTGCTATTCCTCACACTGGCTCAAGGCTCCTTGCATAATTTCTTCTGTGCAATCTTCCACACAATTTGTCACAGTGCATTCCATTGCACTAGTTTTGTCTTGGCACACTCCGTTGCACCATTCGTCGCACTAGTTCAAAGCACCCTGTAGATTTTCTTTTGTTCCATTGACCCTTCTCTGCGCTATTGATCCATTTGTCCTTTGATCCTTCTGCGCACTTCTATTTTCATCCTTTCATGAATTCCTTTGTCTGTACACCATAATTTCTATGCTATAATTTACCATGTCCATAACCACTTTGACATCAACAACAACATATGTGCAACAAACTCCCCACTTTTCATTGATGGCAACCAAAATAGATTTTATCTTTGTTCTGAAAGGTGACTACCAAAGTAACTCCCTTTCAATGTGAACAACTGCAAGCTGCTCCCCCTGTCAATGTGCACAACTGCCAAATCAAGCAATGGCCTTTATGTTGAGGTAATCCCTTTCAATGTGCTCAAATAAAAGTTGCTCCCCCTTTCAATGTGTGCAACCACCAAATCAATATGCTAAACTGCTCCCCCTTTCAATGTGCACCAACATTAGGGTTTTGTTATTCTCTCCCTTTGACAACAATGACAAGGAGGGTCTTTGGATATTCTTTCCTCTAGGCCTCATTGCACACACAGAACCATTCTTAAAAAAAATATAATTAATAGCCATTGCAAACTCCAACCAAGCGCATATCCACCAAAAGAAAACTTCTTCTTGATACAACAACGAGTGGGGCACTTTTCGTAGTGAATTCTGTTCTTTATTGAATAAAGGAAAATGAGATCATCCCAACTTCTGTCTGAGATACTCAAAGGGTTCTCTATGTAATGGAGGGAACATACTCTAATTTGATAACCTGATCCTGAACCCGTTCTTAGAGAAATTAATATTTAATTGGTATATGCTTAGTCTTAGAGTGTTGAACATGGTTTTTAGAGAGATTAATAACACTAATATTGTCACACATGATGGAGACAAGTTGTTCACAGGGAAATTGAATATCCTTGAGATTGTGTTTAATCCATAACCCTTGAGTACAACAGGATGTTGCGTCTATATATTAGTATTCAACTATAGAGAGAGAATTGTGAGTTTGTTTCTTGCTGAGCCAAGACACTAAACAACTGCTAAGGAAAAATGCGCCTCCACTGGTGTTTTTTCTATCATCAATACTTCCTGCCCAGTATGCATCAGTATAATATTTGAGAATGAGGTTTTTATTTTTTGGATACCATAATCCATAATCAATAGTTCCTTGCAAGTATATAAATATTACTTTAGCTGTAGGAACATGAGTTTCCTTATGATTTTCTTGAAATCTGCATACCAAACCAACTGCTTGTATGATGTCAAGCCTTGAAGCTATGAGATAGAGTAAGATTCATATCATATACCTTTACATGTAACATGGCTTCATCTATTTATGGAGCATCATAATATTTGTTGAGTTTTCTATTGTTAATCACAGGAGTGCTCACTGGTGCACAATTTTCCATGCCAAACTTCTTCAAGATTTCCTTGAGATATTTACTTTGAGAAATGAAAATTCTTCTTTCTGATTGATGAATCTGTACAACAAGAAAGAAGGAGAGTTAAGGAGAGTTATCCTAACATGGAAATCTCAAATTATTGTTGCATTGTAGCTGCAAAATTCTTACTCATTAGTTTGATGTTACTACCAAAAATAATATCATCAACATATACTAGAATAATTAATAGGTCATTACCTTCAGCCTTGATGTATAAGTTGCTATCAACTATTCCCTTTTTAAAATCTTGCTAGTGTATATACTTGTCGAGTTTGTAATACCAATCTCTTAGAGCCTATTTTATCCCATACATGAATTTATTTAATCGACAGACATAATCCTTTTTGTCAATTAGTAGAAAACCTTCTGGTTGCTCCACATAAACTTCTTCCTCAAGGTCACCATTCAAAAATGTTGATTTGACATCCATTTGGTAGACTTTGAATTTTCTGTAGCATGCAAAAGCCAAAAACATCCCTATAGCTTCAATTCTTGCAACATGGGAAAATATTTCTTCAAAGTATACTCCTTCGACTTGAGCATACCCTTTGCATACCAATCTGGCCTCATTTCTGACTATCTGTCCATCTTCCTTTAACTTGTTTATGTATACCCATTTAGTGCCAATTACATTATTGTCATTTGGTCTTGGGACAAGATCCCAAGTCTTATTTTTCTCTATTTGGTCTAGTTCTTCATTCATGGCTTTGACCCAATGGTCATCTTGACTTGCTCGCATAAAATTTTGTAGTTCACTCATGGATAGTAGTGCAAAGTTTTCACAACTAGATGTATCTATTAGTTTTCTTCTAGTTTGTACACCTACTTCCTTGTTTCCAAGAATCTGGTTCTCTGGATGATGTTTTTGAACATACCTTGATGGGGTCTTTGGTTGTGATGTCTCCATTCTCTCTTCTTCCTTGAAATCCTCTTCTTCTTGATACTCGTGCATTCCGTCTCCTTGTGGTTCATTTATTATTGGTTCATCATATGAATTATCATGGTGTTGGTGTCTCTCTAGATGAAGTGATCTCTCATCTACCTTTACATCTATACTTTCAACTATTTTGTGGAGTCTTTTGTTGTAGCACTTGTATCCTTTACTTCTAGAGGAGTATCCTAACAAGATACCTTCATTAGCTCTAGAGTCAAACTTATCTAAGCTATCTTAATTTCTTTTAAGGTAGCATTTGATTCCAAAAAAATTGAAGTGTTTTATTGATGCTGGTCTTCCATGTCATACCTCATAAAGGGTTTTATCATTGTTTACTCTTATGTGCGCTTTATTGAGAACGTTAACAACAAATTGAACAAATTCTCCCCAAAATGTTTTAGGTACTTCTGATTCATCAAGCATGGGCTTGGCCATTTCTTGCATTGTTCTATTCATCCTTTCTACTACTCCATTTTGCTGAGGGATTCTAGCAATAACAAACTATCTCTTGATCCCATGTTTTTCATAGTAAATGTTGAATTCATCAGAAGTGAATTCTCCTCCTCTATATGATATTAGGCACTTTATTTTTAAATCCATTTCATTTTCTACATGTTCTTTCAAGATTTTAATTTTTTCAAAAGGCTCAAATTTACGCTTCAACAATCCAACCCAAGTGATTCTGGTCTAGTCATCAATTAAAAAAATGAAATATCTTTCACCTCGAGGTGATTGTGTACTAGTAGGGCCACAAAGATCTATATGAGTCAACTCAAGAGGTCAAGTGGTGGAGTGTTCTCTTGCCTTGAATTGAACTCTTGACTGCTTTACAAACTGACATGACTTACAAACAATATTCTCAGGTTTGGAAATTTTGGGCATATATCTTACAACATCTTTTCTTCCTAGCTTAACAAGGTGATTAAAACTAATATGTCCTAGTATTTTTTGCCAAAACCAACTTTCATCAGTTTTACCAATGAAACATTTTTCTTTGCCTTCTTCTAGAATATACACATTTCCTGAAGTTTTGACTGCCTTGACAACAATATTTCATGTATTCACATCCATTACTTTACAACCTCTTAAATGAAAGAGAACATTGTGTTCTTGGTCACACATTTGACTTACACTCAACAACTTATGTTTTATACCATCTACATAAAACACATTTGTGCTTTGGTCTTTCCCTTCTTATCTTCATCTAGTACAACAATTCATTTTCCTCTAATTTTAGCTGGAGCATTGTTTCCAAAAGTAACATTACCACCTTTTTCTTTAGTTAGGAATTCAAACTTACTCTTGTCTCCTATCATGTGCTTGGAGCATCCACTGTCAATATACCATTCATTTTTTTTGATTTTTGGCATATAGAGCCTGTCCATAATTTTATTTATTTTTCTTCCTCCAAACCTTGGTAAAAACTTCTTGTCTATATTTCTTATAATAGACAACATATTTCTTCTGCATTCACTTGCCTTGTGTCCAAAATTATTGCATATGTGGCATTCGAGGTCATTTAGTAGAGGGGAGAAGACATTTTGATACATAGCCATTCTAGGTTTATTGAATCTCATTCCTACATCTCTGTTATGTCTAAAAGTCCTACAACTCACAACCTTATGTCCAAAGTTGCCATGCGAGAAACAATATCCAAGAAAAAAAATGGATGCCTTGGAATGAAAAACTTACTTGTGGGGATTGTTCTTTGTCTCCCAACTTGATAAAATTCATGCACCTATTGCTTCCTTCATATTTGTTTGCATAGTTGGGCTGATCCAGTTATGACTACTTCTTCTTACCATCTTTTGTTTTGTTAGGTTGACTATTGTTTCCCTTGAGAGCATTTGCATAACTTGTAGGCTTCTCACTACTCGACATGTTGGTGCTTGATTCACCTTTGACAATTTTCAGACTTTCCTTATATCCTAGCCTTGTCTTGTCTTCTGGTGATCTTTGATTGGTGAGAATGTTATCTAAAGTTTTATATCCTTTTATGAATTTCATTCGAGTCTTGTATTTCTCTAGATATTTTCTTAAGCACATTATTTTTGCTTCTAGTTTGTCATAGATGTTCTCCTTTTCTTTTATCCGATTCATCAATATTTTTTCCCTTCTTGTGGCCTCTTCTAGCTAGATTTTTGAGATGACTATATCTTCGCTAATTTCATTGTCTTTTTCTTTATGAAAATGTAACTATTCTTTTCTTACTCTATTCTTTTTCTTGAGTTGAGAGATTTCCTCTAGAGCACTAATGAGTTCTCCTACCATGTCTAGTAAAGCTTCAGATTCTTCCGTGTTTGTTTTTTCTTGATTAGATTTGTGTTGCTCCAAATCCATGATAAGTTTTTCGTCTTGAATTATATCTGATTCATGTTCTTCTTCTTCGGTGTCTCAAAAGCTGTTGCTATCCTCTTTTGAATAAAAAATGTTCCTTTCAAAAATTTTTTTCTTTTTAAACTCCCTAGGTTCATCCTTACATTTTCTTTCTTTTTCATTGGTGCTATTTTCTTTGAAAGGACATTTAGATGAAAAATGACCATTTTTAACATAATGAAAGCAATTGAATGGTAACATATCTTTACACTTTCCAGAGCCTATCTTTAGTTTCCTTACTGAGTTAGCTTCTTCTTCGTCTGAGAAGTGTTCCGATGAATCATGATATTGAGATGTTGATGATTTCACTGATGCCTTGAAGATTGCGTCCTTTAGATCTAGTTGTTCTTTCCTAGTCCTCATATCATAAGCAATTAGAATTCCATGGAGCCCATCCATAGTCAGTTTAGCTAGTTCATGCATTTCTTCTATAGCAAAAACCTTTGCATCAAGTCTTGAGGGAAGAGATATCAACACCTTCTGAACTACTATAGCTTCATCAATCTTCTCACCTAGACCTTTCATAGTGTTTACGGTCTCATCAAATCTAAGAAAGAAACCAACCATATTTTCATCTTTACTCATTCATAGGCTTTCAAATTGCATTATTTAATCTTGAATTTTGGCCAACTTTACTTTCTCATGTCCTTCATAATTGTTTACGAGTTTGTCCCATATTTCCTTTGCAGATTCTAACTACATTAATTTGATGGATTCTGTTTTTACAAGTCCTCCTTGGATGGAATTCATAGCTCCTGCATTACTGTAGTATTTTTTCTTACCAGCTTCATCAGTTGGAAAAATAGTTGGGATTTTATCCATCTACCACAATATGCCAGACTTCCATACCAAGAGACATTAATTAGGTCTTCCTTCTAATTTTCCAAAAAGCAAAATTTGTTCCATTGAATAGAGGAGGTCTGGTTGAAGAATAAAATGAATCTCAACTTGCCATACCTTTTGTGTGATCTTCCTTCTAGCTGTTAGGTTGTTACTGAAGGAACCTGTGCTCTGATACCAATTGTTATAACTTACAACAATACTAAGAGGGGCGGGGGGGTGTGAATCAATATTGTATCAATTTTCCCAATTTTCTTTCCTTTCAACAAATTAAAGTTATTTATAAGTGCTTACTTAATCAACAATAGATGCAGAACACAAAACACAACACATAAAACACATTAGACCATAATTTTTTATGTGGAAACCCAATGCGGGAGAAAACCACAAAACTTCTTTCTTTGTGTTCTTTTGCAAGCACCAACTTACAATTTACAACTATTTAGCTTGACAGGAACCCACTTGTCACAAATGAGGACACCAATCCTCTCAGGGACCAACCTGTCATAGACAATGAGGACACCAATCCTCTTAGGCACCAACCTATCATAAATAATGAGGACACCAATCCTCTCAAGCACCAACTTGCCATAGACAATGAGGACACCAATCCTCTCAGGAACCAACCTATCACATATAATGAGGACACCAATCCTCTCATGCACAAACCTGTTGTAGATAATGAAGACACCAATCCTCAATGAGATTCAACTCACCCCAACACCACCTTGCCACCCTGAATTCAAATTAAAAATATATTCTTATAGAACTGGACCTTTCTCTACAAAAATTAATTTGATATGTCTCCAGTTTAGTTTTGTTGAACAATTATAGGTCCTTTTTCTTCTCTTTTCATCCGCTATCCCATTGAATAGAGCACATTCTTATTTATAATGTTTTTGCACGAGTTCCCCTTCCTGTATGTGGATGCATATCAGTTACATTGTGGACATAATTTTACCAGATCATTTTTTTTTAGTTACACTTCTGTCTAAATAAAGTATGTGGACAGATGACATTTACATTATGGACAAATCTTGACTAGATCAAAGTCTTGTTAGTTATACTTCTGTCTAAATAAAGTATGTGGATGTGTGACAATTATATTGTGGATAAATCTTGACTAGATCAAGATTTGGTTACAACTTGACATTCTTTGACTAAATTAAATGGACCAAATCTTCCTACGAATGAACTCCATCTCTCTCGAACAACAAAAAATAGTCTTATCGGAGAATCTCCTCATTAAAGACAAAACAACTCACATTCTGGTCTATAGAGCACCTAATGCATAGATAGAATAAGAGCCCAAGGCTCAACCCACAAGTCTTTATTCTATTGCACTTTCCCTATAATGCGCTCACCCAGTCTCTTTGTTCATCTCATCGCATTCCATTCCGTCGCTTGTCACATGGGCTTCGTTTCGTCACACTCCACTGCACCATTCATCGTAGTGGCTTAAGGCATCCTGCAATTTTTCATCTGTGCAACTTCCACATATTCCATCGCAGTCCACTTTGTCGTGTAACTTCCACATATTTCATCACACTGGCTTTGTCTCGATCCAAGGGTCATTGTTCATTGATGCCTGCAAGGGTTATTTAACTCTGTTTTCTTCATACATTCATGTGGTCGTCTCTATGCCTTCCAATCTTCCTTTGAAATTCTATTAACCTTTCACGCACTTCCACTGTCTGTGCGCCATACTGTCTCTTGCGCCATATTGCCATGTACATTACATATTTGACATCAATGAAAACATATGCACAACACATTCTCCCTGCAATCTTCTCAATCTCTATGCGGCCAAACAAATTGTTAGCATATCATAACAATCTTCAATTATTAATTTCTAAAATTTGTTTTATATAGGAAAATAAAATTTCCCAGGCATGAGATTTCTACTCATGATGTTTGGCTCTTGTAGCTGTAGATATTAGTCTTCCTTATGCGCTTACATCATTGCCATATCCAAGAATACTCTGCCTGCAATTTCCTATACTTTCTTGTAGCCAAACAAGATTGTTAACACTCATGCACATTTTCAACAGTTCATGAAATGATCTCAGAATTGTAATTTACCAACAATTCAATCATTTCCAACCATTATTCACATTAAAAATGGAATTCAACCATTAATCATATTATCTAGAATGAAACTATCATTCACTATACATGCATTATAACACACCAAGCTTTTCGTAATGTAATAAAACATTACTAATAAATAAAATCCATGTGTAATGTCCCCCTCTTCTTGACAGGGGTCTTGAGAGACTTAGTAGTCTAGTTGTCCCCTCTAGACTATAGTCTCATGGAAAAAGGGGACTAAGAGGTGCAAAAGTAGTCACTACGGGGTTAAAAGTTATATTATTAAAGTAACTTTAGAAAAAAGGGAAAATAAAAAGGTAATTGGATAAGATGAGGAAACAAATTAAATAACCTTAGAATCCAATTAAATAATTTAAGTGAAAATTAGATGATGGATGTAGAAAAGGAGAGGAGGGCGCCTCACTCCTCACTCCTCATTCATGTCATTTCTCACTTTGTATCTTTGAGCTCTGTAACTTAGACATTTTGAGGGTTTTGAGTGAACAAACCCTAGATATCAGTAGGGAGGTGAAAGATTCCTCTGCTCCTTATCCAAGATTGGTCAAGGTGGTGAAATATCACACCCTCACCATTCTATTTAGTTCTACATCAATTTCAGAGGTGGATTGAGGAAGCAGGGTCCAGGTTTGGGGGTTTTCTACAGGTAGGGTGCATTGTTGGTGAAGGAAGAGTTTGATTTGACTAGTGGAAGGGACATATGAGGCCAAACTTATTCCAAAGGGGTTTTCCATCATTAGATCACCCTTTCTCATCAAAACTTGAGTGTTTTCATCTACGTTTTTATTATTTCTCTTAGCTGGGATAATTTATGAAGGAGGGAACATTGTCTCTTGGTGATTGAGTGGTTTGGAGGGTTAGATCTCATATTATAGATGGGAGATCTCATCATATGTTCTCAACATCTCCATATATAAATATCTACAATCATTTTCCAAGGTTTGGAGGCCATATCTGAAGAGGTCGAATTCCCTAGTGTTTCTACAGTCAGAAAGGGTGCAACTCAGCCAGGATCTGTACCAGTTTTGAAGAAGGTAAATAAATTGATCTTGTAATCTTGTATGCAAAAATTTGGGGTCTAGGAAGGACCATATCTATCTCTTGAATTGTATTTTGGAGGTTTCTTCAGCCACAACTCTTATATCTCTCATATCTCTTTCAGACCTGTATATCTCTTGTATGGAGGTCAACTTATATATTAAATAAAGGTCAGATATGAAGTTTTGTGGTTATTTTCTTGTGTCATTCTATTTGTATCTTGTTTTTTATCTACTTTTGTTCCATTTACATCATTTACATGTCACAAAACCTTTAAAATCAACTCCAACACAACTTTGAGAGACAAACTGCAAAATATTTGATTAAGTCACTTCACACAAACAAGCATTAAACCCTTAAGTTCCTGGTAAATTTGCTTGGGAACATTACATCTAGTCACCCAAGAACCAGAGATCTTAGAGGATGAGTCTATTACTCTTGAACACATGGACTACAATATAAATTCCAAGAAATTTCTGATGGAGAAGGTTAACATGGAAAAAAAAATGTCTGAAAAATGGAAATCAAAAATTGGTTTTCATAGAGTTTCCCCCTAAAAAATTGTAAAATTTCATGAAGAAATCGGGGAGACACTGAAAGAATATGTTTGTAATATAGAGAAAGAAAATTTAATTCTAAAAATAAAAAATAAAGGAATTAGATACAACTCTAATTCTGAAACTATTGTATGTTGAGACATTAATCGCAATTCAACCAACACTTACCCGAGAGAACGTCCTAGAAAGCAGAAGTAAGTTAAAAGTCATCTAGTTTGTTGTTGGCTATGAGAAAATACGTTGGAGATGCAATTAAAAAAATAATATACTTAATCCATGAAATATGGGAGCTAGCACAGAGCTCAACCATTTTGGATTATGCATTTTAGAGAGAATCTCTAAAAGGATCTAGAGAATGACGAAGGTTTTTACAAGGAGGTTGTGGGAACAATTGCAGAAAAAGTTTCAAGTTTAAATGACACCCATAGAAGAGAACAAAACCTTCACTCTAATATCTGAATGAAACTAATCAATGCATGTTGGTTGAAAAGAATTAAAATTTTGAGAGAAATGTTGACTGAGTTGGATGCTGTGAAAATAAAAAAGAGATGACCTTTTTCTAAAACTCGTTGATCTTACAAAAGAAATTGATGGCCCAAATTTATTAATGGAAACAATACTCATGTCTAAAGTGAAATTATCGGATCAACTTGATGCATTAAAATTTGCATGGGCAAGTGAGTTTACTAACTCAATAGAATTCTTTGAAGATGAGGTTGAAATGTGGTTGATCTGATACATTAACAAGAATGATGATATCGTTAAGTATTGACTTAAGAGAAATGGAGAATGAATTATTTGAGATAAAAACCAAGCACAAAATAATGGTTGCTCCAATGAGGGAGTACACTGAAGAATGGTTGAGAAAATATTTGGTTAAGATCACCAAGACATATCAGCATGAAGCAGTTACAATGGTTATGCCACCTCTATCACAACGCAACCACCTAAAAAATACCTACGAGAAAGAAAGTAAAGAGTTTGAGTATTTCCATCACAGTGATTCAAGTACTAGCCTTATTCTATCATTTTCCATCTTTTCTTCTACAGTCATTTTTCATATTGTCTTTTCTATTCCCAGTAACATGTGAAACCTGAGGTTGAACCTTAAATGTTTGTCTTTTGTATTCCATATCTCTCTTTTCATTTTATGGTCTGTGAGATCCCCATTATAGTCCTCTTTCAAGGACAAACTCAATCTCTTTCATTTGTAATTAAAGACATTATTTCCTACTGATTTAAAGACATCTATTATTTTTTAAGGTTCCCAGAGAACTAGTTTGGGACATAACATTATTGATTTCTCGAGAATTTTAATTTAAGCATGAGATTTCAGATGTTTGTCTATCATAATATTTATTGGGTTTAATGAAATGATCATTTAGAGATCTTTGTTACATGCAGTCCATATTTTCCTTTCCCTTTTGTTGAATATTGTATTCTACTTTGGTGAAATATGTGATGGAAATGTTTTCCTATTTTATTACATACTCTTTTGGTTTATAAATATTGTAACATATTGCAAATATTTTATTTCTACAAGATACCTAGTCCTTTCTCATGTATTATTTGCATGTGAATATTTATTTCAAGAATAAGTATGGTCCTCTCTCGAGAATTTTTATGTTCTTATATGTTATTTGAAATATAGGAGTAGCACCTATTTAAAAATGTATAGAGATTTATCCTTGTGAGGTTGACTTAAAGACCATAAGACATTATTTTAGATCAACATTTTTGGCAACCATACTAGGAAAAAAAAAGGTTGGTTCCATAAATAAAAAAATTAATGACTCTTCCTAAACCCAAACAACCCCAAATACAAATTAGATTAAGATATCAAATGAGATATATTTCACTAGTTGTATGACCTAGAAATTACAACAAAAAGGAGCCATGATGAACTCAAAAGAACTTGGTAATTTCTTGGCCAAGACGAAGAAAGAGAATTAGCCCGGAGACAAAGAAGTCAGTTGTAAATTTAAGAAAACATGGAATCATACAAAGGTCTATTAACAAAAAGTAAAATTAAGAAGCCTGTGATTCATGAAATTACCCAAAG
Source organism: Picea abies (assembly GCA_900067695.1). NCBI lineage: Eukaryota > Viridiplantae > Streptophyta > Pinopsida > Pinales > Pinaceae > Picea > Picea abies. The sequence continues at coordinate 6,788 of CBVK0102249672.1, read as the reverse complement.
TTAAAGATCAGAAACAAGTGACATAGTTATCATGTGTGACCGAGAAGAACAAAGAAACAAAATTCCCAATAAAGAAAGAGAAAGAAATGATAGACAAAGAAACCCAAGAAGAAGGGATAATCCCAACCCACTTATTTACAGGGAGAATAACACACATTGCCAACCCTCCCTCAAGGAGTTTTACCTATCTTTTCAGGTGATGGGATTATGGATCCAAAAATGCATATGGATTACTTTTTAAGTGTCTGTGATATTCATTTGATTGAGCATGATGATGTAATGGTCATGGTTTTTCTACAAACTTTAATAGGTCCAGCCTATCAATGGTATATTTCCCTCCCAACTTGATTAATTGGTTCATTTGATGATTTAGAAAGTATGTTTATGACTATGTAGGCACCATCTATTGCATATCATACTCTTATTACTCAATTTACCCAAATCCATCTCAAAAAGGGAGAAAGAATAAGGGATTTTAATTTACGATTATTTAATACACTAAATCAAATCCCAGAATCCCAACACCAAAATGGTCATGTCATACTTGGATGTTGTAAGAATGTCATCCCTTCAAACATGAATTATGTCTTTAGAGATTCAAAAATAGAGGATTTGAATGAATCAATCCATACGGAAACATAAATGGAGGAATACATGTTAGAGACCAATGTTGATCCTGAGATTATTCTTAGAAAAGTGCAAAGACAAATGACCAGTTTATCAATATTACTTCAAGGACCATCTACTTCCAGAAGTTTCGAAAATTGATCAATTGCTGGAGGAATTCTTTAATGTGTTCCCCCTAATGTTAGAAATGATCATGGAGATACCCAAGAAACAAGATACAAAATAGAGATGGCTCAGATGAGCAGAACAAATAGACAAATGCAGAATGAGATTACTAGACTCAAGAGAGGTGAGAATCTCATTCCACCAAATAAGAGCATGAGAGCTCCATTACATGATCAGAGAATAAGAAGTTATAGAATTGAAGAACATATACCAAGATCACCTAGAGTTACAAATCCTCATGTTGTGCTAGAAGAAATTGTAGAAGAAGAAAATTTTGATCAAGGAACAGACATTAACCAAGACGAAGTTTTGTAATTAGTACAAATGGATGAAGGTATGTCATATTTTTACATTTTTTATGAACAAGAATATCTCGAGTGTTCACAAGACAATGTTTTTCAGAATAGAACACAAGGGAACAACCTAAAAATGAAAAGGAAAATTCTAATGCTCTAGAAACAATAAAACAACAACCAGTTTCTAATCAAATGAAGACTCCACTACAAATGAATCGTAATCTGGTTCATGAGTTAAACAAACTCTAAATTACTTTATCATTCATGGAGGTAGTCAAGATACCTCAACAAAGAGAGAATCTGTTGAAAATACTGGATGATGCAAATCCAAGAATAGAAGCAGTTGTAATGAATAAAAGGAAACAAAAAAATATCACATCGGTAAGGACAAGGGGAAAAGTCCCACCATTTTATATATCAATATAATTCATGATTTCATGTTACACAATTGTCTAGTGAATAATGGAGACACTAACAATATCATGGCACTATCATTATGGAAGCTTTTGGAATGGAATGCATGAAATACTATGAGACTAGAGAAAGAATATATACCATTGATTCAAGAAAAGTCCCAACTTATGGATAAACAAAAGATTTGTTTGCATGGATAAGTGCAACACCTCATATTACAACAACCTTTACTATCATAGTGGTTGATCTGCCTCCAACATATGGTGTTGTGTTGGGAAGAGACTCATGTTCATTAATTGGAGGATATATCATGAATGATGGAAGTTGCATGATGCTTCCAAATAAATATGGAACTATAATCAAATTCCTCAAGAACACAAAAATCCAATATCATTTAAGAAAAAAATAAAATGAAGTGATGGAAAATTATGTCGATGTTGGAATTGCAAATTATGTTGTTTTTAGTAAAGAAAAAAAAAATACACTCAAGCAATATGAAGAGAATGATTTCCAAAGTTTTTAGAAAATGTTGTTTGACGGCACTTGTTCTATGCCTGGAAGTGGAGCTGATATTTTTTTTAAGTCCTTAATCTAGTATTTATCCACATGCTATCAGATTAGAATTCTCTTGTACCAATAATGAATCTGAATATGAATCATTGATTTAATGAATGATTATTTTCCTTCAAATGAAAGTATAAAATTTGGTGGTTACTGGTGATTCAAAATTGGCTATCAACCATATCAAGAAAAAGAACAAAATCAAGAAAGAAAAAATGAAACATTATGTAAGAAGAGCATGTGAAATCATGGATTCTTTTAACTCCTTCAACATCTCTTTCATCCCTCGGGAAAAGAATAAAAAAGTTGATTCATTGGTAGTAGCTGCATCTCTTTTCAATTCAGATGATTCACATAATCAAAGTATTTTTCATAGAAAGACAATTTTTCAGCCTTCAATACATGATAATCAAGAGTTTTGGCAAGTTTTTGAAAATGATGAACGTATTTCAAACTTTCTCACTAATAATGAATCAATATTATCAGATGATCCAGAAGAGAGCCAATATACTTAAAAGGAATTTTTTGATCTTTTATTGTACTCACTCCCAATAATTATGTCAATTTTGAATCTCTTCTTACAAGAGATGATCAAAAAAAGATTTTGGATCCAAAAGAACAACCATCTATTAGGAAGGATGAAGAGACATATAAAATCAACATTGGTACACCCAATTATCCAAAGTATATAAAACTTGGTACTAGTTGTACCACTGAAGAAATTGATCAATTTACTCAATTGTTCTAAGAAATTCAAGACATATTTGCTTGGAGTTACGATGACTTAAAATAATATGAAAAATATATATTATAGCATGTTATACCACTCAAAGAGGGATCAAAATATTTTCAGCAAAAACTGAGAATGATCAATACCAAGATAAAGCCTCTAGTGAAGATAGATTTGGAAAATTTGAAAAAGGCTAGTATAATTTTTTCTATCAGGCATTCAAAATGGATTTCGAATCCTATGTTGGTAAGAAAAAATAATGGGGAATATGCCTTTGTGTTGATTTCAGAGATCTCAATCAAGCAAGAATTAAAGAAAACTATCAACTCCCCAATATGGAAATGATGTTGTAGCAGGTCACTGGTTTGCACCGATGTCTATGTTGGATGGATTTTCCCCTTTGTGTTGATTTCAGAGATCTCAATCAAGCAAGAATTAAAGAAAACTATCAACTCCCCAATATGGAAATGATGGTGTAGCAGGTCACTGGTTTGCACCGATGTCTATGTTGGATGGATTTTCATGATATAATTAAGTTCTTGTATATAAGGAGGACCAACCAAAAATTGTGTTCATAACACCATCACGAATGTATGCTTATGTATGAATTCCATTTGGACAAAAAATGTAGGTGAAACATTCCAAAGAGCGATGGACCAGGTTTTCAAATATCTAATTGGATAATTTATGGAAAATTACCAAGATTACTTGACAGTTCACTCTAAACTAAGAGAAATACATCTCAAGCACCTCATATAAGTCTTTGAAATATCTAGAATATATGGAATACCTTTGAATCCAAAAAAGTGTTTGTTTTCTATAACATAAGGAAATATATTAGGTCATATTGTGAGAAAAGAAAGAATATACATTGATGCAAAAAGAGTTAATTCAATAAATGACCTAAACCCTCCTACATCAAGAAAATGAGTACAATCTTTCTTTGGAAAAATAAATTTTATTCGAAGGTTTGTTCCAAATTATGCTACAATTGTCAAACCAATTAATAAACTATTGAAGAGTGATAAAAAAAAATTGAATGGACACCAGATATTCAAAAAGAATTCATAGAAATCAAGCATGCCATTAATGTTTCCCTTGTTCTTGTCAGTCCTGATTTTGATAAATAATGTATCTTGCACTTATTCACTTCAAAAGAAACTATTGCCTCCATCCTTACTCAGAAAAATGAAAAAGTAGAAGAACTTACAATTTCTTTCATGAGTAATACCTTGCATGATTATGAATTAAACTACTTAATAATCAAAAATAAATCTATTTCCCTAGTTAAAACAATATCTCATTTCAGGAATTATATCTTTTCAGCTCACATAATTGCGTATGTTCCACATTCACCCATAAAGATGTTTCTCAATCAACAACTCAAAGAGGGTAGATGGGAAAACTAGTTAGCAAAGCTTCAAGACTATGATTTGGAGATTAAACCTTTGAAAGTTGTTAAAGGGTAGGGATTATGTAAATTCATGTCTGGAATTGAAGTGGTGAATATATTACCTCCAAATGCATTCGACTTTGTTGTACAGGGAACAATTTTAGAAACATAAGAATGGTATAAGGGCATAACTTTCTATCTGAAATCTGACCAGTTTCCTCCTGAAATGTCTTCTAAAGAAAGGAAAATGAAGAAAATGAAGAAAAATCAATACGTATTGGTCTCAAGAGTTCTTATCCATAGGAATTTTAATGGAGTTATATTAATGTGTTTAGATTACTCAAGTTCTAGAGAAATACTTCAATAATTTCATAGTGGGGTTTATGGTGGACATCTTTTGATGTTTATGACTGCTCATAGAATCATTCGATCTGGTTATTATTGGCCAACTATGTCAAAAGATTCTTATGAATTGATTCTAAAATGTATTCCATGCCAAAAATTTTCAATAAAAATGAAGAGAATTGCAATGTCATTACAGTATATAATAGTAGAGCAACCATTTGCACAATGGGGCCTAGATGTGATTGGCCTCAGAAATCCAAAGTGTAGTAAAGGACATGCTTATATTATCAATGCAATTGATTATTTTACCAAGTGGAAAGAAGTTGTTTCTTTAAGAAATGTAGACTCGGAACAATTGATTTTCCTTTTAAAAGAAAATATCTTGTCCATATTTGGTGTACCAAAAAGGTTCATAACAGATAATGGCTCAATATTCATTGGATCAAAGTTCACAAATTTATATGGAGAATATGGAATCATCATGGAACAATCATCAAACTATTACCCACAAGGAAATGGTTTGGCTGAGTCAACAAACAAAACATTAATTCAAATTCTTAAAAAGACAATTGAAGCAAATTATAAAAGATGGCATAAGAAATTGATAGATGCACTATGGGAAAATTGTCTTACTCCAAAGGATAGTACTAGGCATTCCTCATATACCCTAGTATATGGAAGAAAATAAATATTACCATTAAATTTGGAATTGAATGCCTTGGCTCTTACTGAAAATGTTGAAGATACAGAAAAACAATCACCAATGCAAAAATGATATCATGAACTTCTGCAACTTGAAGAACAAAGATAACAAGTAATAATGGCAATGAAAAAAAGACAAGAAGTAGTAAAAAGATACTTTGGCAAGAGAACTACTTCAAAAGACTTTCAAAAGGATCAATTGGTTCTATTGTGGACCAAAGCAAAAGAAAAACCATCCATCCACACAAAATTTGAAGCTCTATGGATTGGTCCATATCATATTGAGAAATTCATTGGGTACAATTCATACTTATTGAAGGATATAAAAGGATCGATTCAACCATTTCCCATGAATGGGAAATATCTCAATAATTTCTTCCGTTAAATACCCCAGATAAAATATGTACATAGTTTTTCCTATACTCCTTTGTATATTCTTTTCCAGTCTATATTTCTTTCCCTTTTTCCTTTTTCTCTTTTGTTTTGTGACTCCATGTTCCCAATGGAAGAAGATTATGCATTCTCAACAACCCACAAAGGGCCACTGTCCCACAGTTGGAGCATAATTTTTATCTGCATTCTTAATCAACGTTAGTACATACATATCCATCCTTAGTATATTTCCCTTGTTTTTCTTTGTTCCTCGTATCTTCTTTACTTATTCAATCTTCTCTTTGAAATGTGAATTGTGTTGGAAATATTGGTATCATTGATGTCAAATATAGGGGGAGTCTATAGATGCCCAAGATAAATATTACAAGCCTACATATGTCTAAGACAAATATTGCAAGACAGAGATTGTTGAAAGTATTACTTTTGGATTTTTGAAGATCAGTTTGGATACCTTATCTTTGAAGGAATGTTTACCCTGCATACCTAGCTCAAATGGGAGCACACATTATATGGTTGGAAATATTATTGCTAGATATTTCCAATGGTATGTTGCATTCCCTCTAACTCCCTAATAATGAAAAGATATGAATTTTTTCGTCCAACAACCTAGCCATAAAATTGAGGTCGGCTCAGCCAATCTTTACAGGTTGGTCTTGAAAGTGGGGAGAAAATTACTATAAATACACGACAGATTTTTACATTTGTAAAGAAACCAAGAAAGATATCGAGTCTTAGGTGTGCTAAAGGTGCTAGGTTTTCTCTCTGATATATAAAGGTGTGCAAGAAAATTCTAAGGGATTTTCTTAAGGCATTTCTTGTCCTCAAGGTGCGCTATGAAGGACTGAAGGTCTATGATGTTGCCGTGTGCACTATTTTGAGGTTGTGATTTTTTCATCAGTGGATGTTTTCATTAGTTTTTGTTTGTGTTAGTGAATTTTTCCATCAGTGATTACATTCTAGGAATGATGCTATAAGGCCTTCTAGGGTTTGAAGGATTGTCTGTGGAATGAATCATGTAGGTGAAGTCAGTAGTACTTTGTGTATTAATATCTTGGATTGGTGACTACACATATCTTATTGAGTTGGTGCTCAATTGAGGAGATTGGTGTCTCTAGTAGGTTGGTGCCTACATCTTGTTGAGTTGGTGCTCAATTGAGGAGAT